>CM035430.1:69828310-70020810 GCA_020310875.1 Ceratopteris richardii | reverse complement strand
GGTAAATGTCCCCCACCGTGCCACAGAAGGAACATGTGTATGAATCTATGCATATATTTACATATGTATGTGTATTGATGTATGTATGTATGTATATATGTATATGTTTATGTATGTATGTATGTACATAGGTATGTATGTATGTATGTATGTATGTATGCCAGGCATGTATGTTTGAATGTCTCTCTCTCTCTCTCTCTCTCTCTCTCTCTCTCTCTCTCTATATATATATATATATATATATATATATATATATATATATATATATATATATATATATATATATATATATGTGTGTGTGTGTGTGTGTGTGTGTGTGTGTATGTGTGTGCGTATATATAATATATATAGATATATACATATATATATATACATATATATATATATATATATATATATATATATATATATATATATATATATATATATATATATATATATATATATATATATATATATATAGAGAGAGAGAGAGAGAGAGAGAGAGAGAGATTGCATGTATATGTATACATATGTATATATGTAAGCATCTATGCATGTATGTATGTATGCATGTATGTTTGTATGTACGTATGTATGTATGTATGTATGTTTGTATGTATGCATGTATGTATGTATGTATGTATGTATATTTGTATGTTTGTATGCATGTACGTATTTATGTATGTATGTATTACATATGTATGTGTGTATGCCAAAGTCGTATGCAGATGGGGACGTGTCTCGGGAACAGTGGTGTCCCCGGGACAGGGATGGAGCCTAGGGTGTCCTAGGGACGGGTCACGAGGACAACACCAAAAAAATGCTGATTTTTTCAAAATAATGAGATGAAAGTCATGTACAAATAATTCCTCAACCTTTGAAATGACCAATAAGAAGAAAAGCTTAGAAGAAAGTTGTTTTTTAAGCATAAACAATTAACATAACGGAAGCATGTTGATTCATTGACAGTTGAACATTCAAAGTTAGTAATTACTACAAGAGTGGCAACTTACAAGTGATAAGTCTCGACTCTTATGTATTTCATCATGTCAAAATATAGATTCTACATCATCATCATATCAAAAAGATGTTACATCATGAGATAAAGAGATCATACATCAGACAATCGACAGACAAATGTCAAAAAGACTATATTCTACATATGATGGGAACATAAATGACAAATGTAAAAGTCTACAACATAAATGTGATGACTATGGAGAATCCAGGTGGGGAGTCACAGTTACACTAATTTTTTGCAACATAATGAGTGGTTTTTGCATCTTCATGTTCTTCATTTACCACTTGGTCAAATCCCTGCTCTACCTCCCGTTCTGTGAAAAGATCTCCCTCCATGCATTGCGTCCATCAAAGCATCCTCAAATTTGCACTGACAAACACAATATCACTAACACACTGCACACCAAGCCTGTTCCTCTTCTTAGAGGCTACATGTCCATAAACACTCCATAGTTGCTCAAGGCAACTCATAGTGCAAGCCTCGCTAAGTATGGGAATGGCCAATTGTTCAAGCTCTAGACCATCGAAACCAAAATCCTACCACCATAGGGCAGCACCAACACGTAATCTATCCTCGTTATCTATCCTCTTGGGCATCTTCACATGCATATGAAGCATATTTCCCTATTCTATATTTGGATAGTTGATCTCTGATAAGTCGTCTAGTTGCACTATCTAGGACAAATCTCTCTAATATGATCCTCCATCCATTAGCCACCTCTCGATCTACATATTGCTTTTTATCCTTGAATTAAGGAACTAACATGTATGCTGCTTCATGAAGTGGGGAGTAATATGCATCCCATCTACTAACACAAATAGCTGAAATTTCTTCATACCTATCATTGTCTTTCACCAATGTTTTTAGCGCTTCAATTGTGCGATCCATAGCTTCATACACTTTACCAATGCATGACTCCATGGAATCCACAATTTTCAATAAGTGCACAAGTGGATGAACAATATCCACGATATGGGAAATGTTCTCCCACCATGCTGTGTCATCAGCTAATCTTCTAAATTGCCTTCTTGTCAAAGTAGAAGCCTCTGGCATCCTCACAAATTCATCACTCAATAAAAGGCCTCTCAAGACACCGCTACATTTCACTACTCGGTGTAACATGGTAAAGTTATATGCAAACCTTGGATATGAGTACTTGAGCAAAGCAAGAGTATATCTCTTGCTAAACTCATTCTTCACATGAGTATGGTTGTTGAGGAAGCTAACAAATGAATTTGCCTCATTGATTATAGGCAAAATCCAATCCAAATTCCCAATGTGTTTGAGAATATTAGTTAAATGATGAGCCATGCAAAAGCACACAATGATGTGAGGATACAAATTTTCAATAATTGCACCTGTAGCCCTATTTGCAGGCTCCCCATTTGCTACAATGGAAACCACATTTGATGGCCCCACAATCTCTATGGCACTTGTCCACTATGAAGCAAGTACATCAATCGACTTTCTTGTGTCAGATGCATCATGTGATGAGATAAAGTACATCCCCCCATGAGAATAAGCCACCACTCCATGGATAGAGCGTCGTTGGACATCACTCCATCCATCCACAAGCAATGACACTCCATTTCTTTCCCATGATTTTTTGATGGTCTCGCATGCGGCTTCGACAAGCTTCTTCTCTTTCTCCAATAAAGTGGTGTGCAAGCTCTCGGAAGATGGAGGCACATAATGTGCTCCATATTCACCAATCTTCTTTACCATATCTTTGAAATATGGTGATCTGTGGAAAAAGTTAAACAAATAAGTGAACTTTTGAAGTTTGAACAATTAATCACCAAAATTCAAATATTAAAATAGAATGAAGATCCAATTCTTACCGAGCCGCATTGAAAGCTATGTGGTCATGGTAAAAAAAAATGTGCTACTACAGTGTTCACCTCCTCCTTCGATACGGGATTCCAATTCTCATGGAGTGTTTGTTGCCGTGATTGATGTACATAGGGCATTCCAGATGGTGTGGAAGAACTAGAAGTAGGATGAGGAGTGGAGGTAGGAGTAAGAGTAGGGGAAGGAGTTGGAGTAGAAGCACGAACCGGATTCGATGAAGATGATGCTCTTGAAGAGGATGGCATAGAAGACCTCACAAGTGATGCCGGGTTGATAGGAGCTTGTGAAGCATGATGAGCATGAGTTTGAGCATCAATAATAGCAAGTTTGTTGAGTAACTCTTGCTTCTTCTCGGAAGTGATTGCGGAACAAAATCTTACTTCATGTCCATGCTCATGAAGTAAGTGTGCATGCACCTTGTTTGCTCCACTCGTTCTTTTGTAGCCACATAGCTTGCAACTCCATGGTCTTGCACCACCTCCTTCTCCGGCTGATATGGGAGATCCCACCTCTTCCCACCATGTCCATTTGCTTGTAGCATGCCTCCTCTTGGTGTTTGATCCACTTGTTCGCGATGAAGATGCCATAGCAGAAGAGAAGACTATATGTATGAGGAGAGGAGCAAGATAGAGAAGGATAAAGAGAGGCTTGAGAAGATATAACTCAACCCTTGAGTATGCAAGGGTGAAGATAACTCAAGCCTTCACATACATAAGATTCTTGCAAGAAGGCTCTAAGCGAGCTTGTGGCTTGAAGGGCTGAAATGGAGGGCTATTTATGCTTGTGAATGGAGCCAAGCAACCCTCTAAAGGTTCCAAAAAAAAGCACCAAACTTAAAGTTCCAAAATCAGAACTGAAATTCAACTTTTAAATTCAAAAAAAGCCCTCCAAAATGGCCCACTATCTCGAAATTGATCTGTAACCATCTAGCATCCCAAGGACATTTGGCTGTGATTGAGGGTGATTTGTTGGAGAATTCCTCTCCTATTCGCAGCGGAAAGTGTAGAAGACCTTCTCAGGATCAAGACTCTTGCCAACAGCTGAACCTTCAAATGAAAACTGGTATCAACTGAAAAATGCAATGAACTTGAAGCTTTGGTCACTCAAACTAGATACCTATAGCTTTCAAATGAGCTATCAAACACTAAATTTGGAGTAGATTTGGGTTGGCAACTCTTTGATTCAAAATAGGCTACCTGTCCACTCAGTTAGGCTGAAAACTGGACTTCACTAAAACCTGAATAACTCACAGAGCATAAAGAATTTCATAAAACTATTTTAGATAGAGGAATTACTCGAGATAAGCTTTCCAACGAATGTTTAAACACTAAAATTGGATGCATATATTGAGAGATATGACTCTCACAAATAGACTACCCAAAAATGGGTGTGCGGCTGGACTACTCTATGAGAGTGAACGGAACGAAATGACTCAAACCAAATGAACTAGCTACAAGGGAACTTCCATGCCTTCTTCCTCTATTCTTGAGTATCCTCCCTTGCCTCTTTTATATCCAAGTGACCAAAAAATCTCGTGATGAGTTTGAGAGCTCTTCTCCATCATTTCTCCACTACTTTGGACAACCACTCCTCTTACAGTTCAGTTTTTTGGATTTGATTCTCTTTTGAGTGATTCTCTTTTGGCCTCCACTACTTGCTGAAGTAAATGCTTCTATTTTTCATTTTTGTATTTTCCTTCTACTTGAAGAAAATCCTTTTTGCAAAAATATATACGAGTTTACTTCTTTATTTTTAACATGATTGTGGGACATCCCTCGTCCCTTATGCTTGTCTTTCCTCCTCCTTCCTTGGGTACGATGTCCCAGCATCCCTAGGGCCCAGAGATGCATCCCCATGTGACTTTGGTGAATGTATGTATGTCTATACATATGTACCTATACATGTATGTATGTATGTATGTATGTATGTACGTACGTACGTATGTATATATGTATGTATGTATGTATGTATGTATGTATGTATGGATGGATGTATGGATGGATGTATAAATGCATCTAGGTACATACATATGTTTTCACATATCAATGTATCTACATATATGTATGTATGTATGTATGTATTTATGTTATACATACATATGTATGTATGTATGTATGTATGTATGTATGTATGTACATATATACCTATATATGTATGTATGTATGTATGTATGTATGTATGTATGTATGTATTTATGCATGCATGCATGCATGTATGTGTGTATGTATGGATGCATGTATATATGTATCTATGTATGTACTTATGTTTCCACATATCAATATATCTATGTATATATGTATGTATGTATGTATGTATGTATGTGTTTATGTATGTATGTATGTATGTATGCATGTATGTATGTATGTATCTATCTATCTATGTATCTATGTATCTATGTATCTATGTATTTACATATGTATATTGTATATATGCGTAAATTTCTGCATATATGTGTTTGTTAGATTCAAGAACGGATAAGTAGGAGATTGTTAAAACACACCCTAAAAGGGCGAATTAGGAAGTAATCCTCAATCTTGGCTTTTGGTACACAATGAGTAGCCTACCAAATCCAAACTGATAGATCATGATCTCAATTCCCCTATGGACACAACAATATATATATATATATATGTGTGTGTGTGTGTGTGAGGGTATGTATGCATGCCCACATATAGCTATGTACATATGTATTTGCTCACGAACGTATGTTCTCATATCTATGTGTATGTTCTTATTTACACATGTCTGTATGCATATGTATCATTCATATATATATATATATATATATATATATATATATATATATATATATATATATATATATATATATATATATATATATATATATATATATATATATATATGTGTGTGTGTGTGTTCGTACATGTGTGTATCTATGCATATATATATATATATATATATATATATATATATATATATATATATATATATATATATATATATATATATATATGTGTGTGTGTGTGTGTACGTATGTATGTATCTACGTATGTATCTATGTATATATTAGTTCGTGCGGGCTTCTCTGCACGTACGTATGTATATACTAGTTCATGTGCGCTTCTACACAGGTGTCAGGTAGGTAGACACGTCTTTATGATTGCTTGCATGTGTGTTTCTTTATGTGCATATATTTATATGTACATAAGTGCAATCGTATCCATATGTTTGTGGGTAAGTTCATATCTTGGCATGTATGTATGCATGTACTTAAGTAGATATGTAAGTATACATATGCTGCATGTACCATACAAACACGCATACATACATATATATATATATATATATATATATATATATTTACGTGCTGTATATGTGCATGCACGTCCGCCTATATATTTACGTGCTGTATATGTGCATGCACGTCCGCCTGTATATGTTCATATATATTCTGCACGTATGAATGCTAATATGCATATATGCTTGTGTATGTATATATGTGTATGCATATATATGTGTATGTATATATGTGTATGCATATATATGTATATACCATCATCTATGTGTATGCATATTTATGTACGCGTGTGCATAAATGTGTGTGTGTTTGCGTGTATGTTTATGGATGGATGCATGCGTTTGAGATATATATATATATATATATATATATATATATATATATATATATATATATATATATATATGTGTGTGTGTGCGCGCGCGCGCGCTTTTGTGTGTATTATGGATGGATGCATGCGTTTGGCCACATCCGGTAGTATATACCTGGGTTGCGTATAAGTTTTATCGTGTTCATGTATGTATGTAGTATATGCGATTATATATGTAAGTATGCGATCAAAAATACAGTATCTACATGATGGAGTTTAGGAATACTTTTTTCTCCGCGCACACATCATTATGCTTTTACATGATGGAGTTTAGGAATACTTTTTTCTCCGCGCACACATCATTATGCTTTTAGATTAGACGGAATGACAGAAATGAACTGACCTCGTTCATGGAATCCTCAACGTGGACATGACGCGGACATGTATAGTGTTTGGCTACTTCAAGACAATAGAGAAAGGGTCCTGACGTTTTAGAGATGAGTGTCGGATCGAATCGCTCTGCGTCAGATAGTGTAAATGGAACTTGGCCCCATCCATTCACAGGATCGTCGTTGTTGCACATTACGAAACCTTCGATGTAGTCGAAACCATCGTTGCCACCATCAGCTTGTAAGTTGATCAGGAATTCTTGGTCCCTTATGAATAGTGCGACTTCCGCATAAACCATGCGAATCCATCTCACCTACATATCAAATCTCTCTCTCTCTCTCTCTCTCTCTCTCTCTCTCTCTCTCTCTCTCTCGTGTCAAATGGTCCCATTTACAGTAGAATTCATAACTTTTTGAAGGACTGGTACTGTTAAAGTCATCTACACATAGCATACAAACCTTTGGCCATCATATATAAGCTCATCTGGAGCTTTTCCAGGCCAGATGATAGCTAAAAGAGTCGACGAGACGTCCAAACAGTTGAAGGGCGTCCGTACACATGTCACTTTCTCAAAGATCTGTTGATTCTTTTACGCGTGGAAGGAACGACTCCGAAGTTCGAAATCATGCGGCCCCCGGAATCTTTGAACCAGATCTGCTTAATAGTTTACCAGCTCCAGCGTAAACAGCCAAAGGCGTGTATGGGAAAAGGTAGCTCTACTAGTCTGTGGCAGAAAGAAGCTCCTACAGTAACACACAGTGGGAGAGAAAGAGATGCAGATATGTGGACGCGTGCCGCGCGCACGAAGAGAGAGAGAGAGAGAGAGAGAGAGAGAGAGAGAAAGAGAGAGAGATACCTTCTGCGGAGCTTTCACAATGAGGATCCTTGCTTTGGTGATGATTCCGAATTGACCAAGACCCCCAAGCATGGCAAAGAAGAGCTCCTCGTTTGAGGAAGGACTGCATGTGCGAAATTCTCCTCTTCCTAAGTCATCACCATTGCAAAAGAGCAAGAGGCAACTTGACTAACGAAAGATAATGTTCAATCCACACAGAAACAACACATATAGAAATACACCTATACAGAAGTAAACACGGAAAGTCTCAAAGACACTGTTTTAACAGCTTGTAATGAGCTCCCAGTTAACATTGTGTCACCGACAGGACAATCCAGACATTGGCAAGTGTGCTCGGACTGAAATTCTTAATTAATTGGTGAAGTGGTGCCAACCTGTTTTCAGATCATGATTGTAGCTGCTTATGGCTTTTGAGGTGAGTCCTACATACGTTGTTAGATGAGAATGGACGTTAGGGAGCCCGTTTCCTTAGTTACATTGATGCACTTGCTTCTGGATGCCATGCTTAGACAAGCAAAAGAGACTATAAAACAAATCATCAATGCTCCAAAATAGATTGATGATGTGAGGTGAGCTTTAGAATACACGACCGCGTTGATCCTATACCAACTCTCTTCAAATTCAGCAACTCAACACCATGGTGCATTTTAAGGTCTAGGTCTATCTAAATCAATCCACAAATGAGGACACGTCAGTGTTTGAACCCAATTGAACAAATGCTCTACCAAATATATACATATATACATCAAATCTGGTCACTACCTGCATGAAAGTACAGCCATGCTTGTTGACTTTCAAAACTATAGACATGAACAAATCCTCCAAATCGAATGAGTATCGAATGAGTATGATATCTCATAAATCCAAATGGGCAGTTTCCACGGTCGCATTGAACTTGCATACAAACGTTGCAGCCGAGTAATATCACATACAGTTTGAAGATTTGAAGAGACATGCTCGAAAAATAATTGACATACTTATCTAAAAACAATGTATTATTCAGAGGAATTAATAAGCCAAGAATGGTATTTAATGAAGTGCGAGCATTAATGTGGTATCGACATTGGATTCCAGACGGACAACACAGTTAAAGCAATCAACATAGCTATGGAATTCCATGAGGTTCATGGAAAAGACGCAATGGACCTCGAACTCATACAGCATCTAACGAGCGAAGGACATACCCGTGACTACCTCAAGCTGGAGGACATTGCTTATGACAGGTCCATATTTGAAAGATTGCCCGCCGACTCCTGCGTTTTGAAGCGTCCCACCCACCGTCAGATAGAGGTAGTCCGGCCAAGAGGGCGGTGCGTAGCCCTGCTTGAGACAGGCCTCCAACACATCGATCCATAGCTCCCCTCCGCGCGCTTCTACGTACGACGTTGATTCTTCCGGCCCGATGCAGACCTCAATTCCTCGAAGGCTACGCATGTCTAGCACCAGACCATCACGCGCCTGCGCCTGACCGGCGATGGAGTGTCCGTTACCGCGCGCAGCAATAGTCAGCGAGGGTGTCTCGGCCGCATAGATCACAGTGGAAGCAACGTCGCTGGCGGTGGATGGGCGGAGAACGGCGTGTGGTTGATGGTGGATGAAGTTGCCGAAATCAGAAGCGCCAAAGGCGAGGTCTGAAGGAGAGAAAGAAACGGAACCCTCGATGTTTAGATTCTGGAGGGACGATTTGGGAGGAAGACCAGAGTCCATGGGGGAAGGGTTGACGTTCATAGAAGAAAGCGGGGAGCAGCTAGAGAGAGGAGAAGGAGGGGGAGGTTCGAGGCCCATGTGGACAAGATCTTGCTCATGAGACAGAAGATGAAGGTTATGATTGTTCTGCTAATCCGGCAGACTCGCCATCATTCGGTTAATGGAGGCAATCTGTGCAGACCTGCAGCTGCCTCTTGTTTCCGATGATAATGCCCAGTGGCCACCTATTCATTTGAGAGAGAGAGAAGGAGAAATAGGCCACCTATTCATTTGAGAGAGAGCGAGAGAAGGAGATGTACTTCTGCCGTCAATGGCTATGTAATATGAATGCAAGTGCATTTACACGCTTCTGCAATGTCGTGCGTGGACGTTGTGCATGGAAAGAGGTTGCTACTCGCGAGTCGCCAGACTCGCCAGTCGCGCAGTACTGGTTATACTGGCGGTGTCTGTGCTCCTCATTTATCTAGTGCAGCCTGCCCACGATTCAACAAGCAGTGAGTGCATAGTGTATATGCGCGCGCGAAAACACAAACGGACCGCGGTCTTCAGTACAGCATACAGAGCTTTGAAGCAGGAGAAGTCAGGACCAACTTGCATAAACTACGTGGGCACGCGTGTTTTCTGCGAGTATGCTAGACAGAAGATAGGTTCAAGAGAGACATTGGGACGGGGTATTGCGCGTCATGCCGTCAGGAGCTCACACAGCAGATGAGCTTGAAGACAGGCAAAGCCTCAAAAGTGAGGGGAACTAAACGCTTTGTTTTCCTGGGTAGAATGACGTGCATGGATGAGCGTCGAGACCCATGAGAGAGCTCAAAGTTTACTGGCTGGAGATCGTAAAACAACGACGCAGATGCAGGTGGTCAATACGCAAGATGGCAAAATGAGCCGAGTCGCGACTTCGGGCGCGCGACTCGAGACTCGAGAATCGAGCACTCGTCCGTGCTCTGACGTCATCGGTATATCGTCATTGGAGAGTAATCGGGTGATAGAAGACACGTGAGCTGGAATCGACGTCTAACGAAGCATCCGCCTCATTGCTTTCGTCTCTGCGTAGACACTCAGAGAGCAGGAGGCCATGGTGGCAGGAGGCCATGGTGGCAGGAGGTCTGCTCTGCCTCTGTCCAGAGGATAGCATCTATGGGAAGGTCAATGGAGACAAGGATCGAATAGAAGCAAAGCAACTTGTTCTTTCAGTTTATTTGCATTTTCTCTCTTCTTCCTTGGGGTGGTTTATTTGCATTTTCTCTCTTCTTCCTTGGGGTGGGAGATAGCAGCAAGATTCACTGGGAAATAGAGCATACCTTTTTTTGTCGTCTGTCAGCTCTATCTGGCTTTTTTTAATGAGAAGACCAAGATAATTAAATTAATGTAAGAGAGTTACAAGTGTGCAAGGGGCATGTCCCAAGCTGCTTATCCGGGTGGTTGGGTCTCCCGCCTCTTGAGGCGGGGGCGAGGGTTCAACTCCCACCGACAACATGTAAAGGACATGTTATCATTGAAAGTTGTATCTTGTGGTTGATGGGCCACCGTTTGTCCTTTCTCCCAGTAGTTGTGACCATAGTCTAACCCAGCTATGGGGTTAGACTATGTAAACCCCTGTTCTTGTGGGATAAGGGGGGTTCCATGGGTACTATGCCCTTTCTTGTACAATTGCAATTTTAAAGTTAAAGCCTGTAGGAGTAGGTCTCGGCTAGTAGTTGTGACCACAGTCTAACCCAGCTATGGGGTTAGACTATGTAAACCCCTGTTCTTGTGGGATAAGGGGGGTTCCATGGGTACTATGCCCTTCCTTGTACAATTGCAATTTTAAAGTTAAAGCCTGTAGGAGTAGGTCTCGGCTGAACCTCCATTAAAAAAAAAAAGTGTGCAAGTGGCAAGCCCCCACCTCAAAACATCAATTATCCCATGTGGTACAATTACAAAACTAGGA
Source organism: Ceratopteris richardii (assembly GCA_020310875.1). Lineage (NCBI taxonomy): Eukaryota > Viridiplantae > Streptophyta > Polypodiopsida > Polypodiales > Pteridaceae > Ceratopteris > Ceratopteris richardii. Next base: position 70,009,501 of record CM035430.1, on the reverse strand, counting down.
AAGCTCATAACATCAATTATCCCATGTGGTACAATTACAAAACCAGGAAAGCTCATAAGAACAAGGACATAGTGAATCTCATAGCTGAATACAAGGGGAGGAGAGAAGTTCTCCAACTACCAACTTAGTTTCTAACAAAAGATCTCTAACTTTGAAACCTCTGTCAACAGCAGTGTTGATAGATTTAGTACAAAGATTACCAGCAGATCTGAGCTCTTTTCTATAACTTATGAGAAAGTCTTTCTTGCCACTTTGGAAAACGGCCTGATTCCTACCACAACAGTAGGGTTATTGCAGCGACCCAACAGAATCTCTTTGTATCCAAGATTGTAGACACAAACTACAGCACATCACTTGTTGAGGAGACCCCAAAATCTTTGGGCATGGTAAAATCTTTGGGCTTGGAAAGTGGGTTGCTCTATGTGTTCTTCCTCCTCGCACTTGAGCCTTTTTTTGCTCAGAATAATTGGAGGGACTCGGAGACCTTTATGTAATATAAGATTTAAAAATATCCGTTTGCACCTTGAAATTGTTTTCAGCGCATGATCTCTCAAGATATAAGACGTGAGAAAGAGTAGTAATTTAGGAGGCTTGACCATGAAGCAATCCATCAAAACAAGTTATCCCACGATATCAAGGAACAGGAAGAAGTTTATATATCAACAAGTTAGCCCACGATATCAAGGGACAACAAGAAGTTTTCGTATCAAAGAGTTTGAAGTGTTGGTGGCGATGGTGGCTTTTCTGTCTCTCTTTTCGATTTCTTGGGGGAAGTCTACCTACCGAATACATCTAATAGAGTCAGAGCATGTTGTACAATGTGAATGGATCGCTATAAAGGGGCACTAGGTTCGCACACCCTCGCTCTATCTTTGAATATGAGCGGAAAAACCTTTAAAGCAAATTAATCCGCTTTTGAGGACTCTATAGTATTGGAATTTGATGAGGAGCAAGATAGTTCTTAAAAAACAAGGTGAAGTTTTTTTCTCATGAGGAGGAGTGTTTTCCCTACTGAAATATATACCCATGAAATATATACCCTTAGCTTTAACATGCTATTTTCTTTCACTACAGGAAAGGGCTTAACGTGATGCTTTTTTTTTTATAACTCATAAGAATCGCTTAGATGACACCATGATACAAAAACTTCCCACAAGTGGCAAGTGACCTCCCCTCTTCCAAAAAAAATTCTAACTTCGCTTATACGTTTTATTAGGATGATGTGTATGCAATGCTTTCTTGTCCTTGTATTTGTCATGGTCTATAGTTGACTATATATGCAAAGTTTTTGTTGTCTTTGCTCAAAGTGTGTCAGATCAAGAGTGTTTTCAACAACATAGACAAACTACCTACGATGCTAGAGCACCGTGTATACACCCTACAAGGTGAGAGAGAGAGAGAGAGGACAGAGAGAGATGCATACACACACATGCACACACAAGCACGTCCATATATACACATGTGTACATTCACATACAAACATACACACACACACACACACACATATATATATATATATATATATATATGTGTATATGTATGTGTGTGTGTATATATGTGCATACACACATACATTGTATGTACACACACACTGCACATATATATATATATATATATATATATATATATATATATATATATATATATATATATATATATATATATATATATATATATATATATATATACACACACACATACACATGGATATACCATAGATACAGAGACGTGCATATGCATTCACACATACCCAAATATACAATCCAACACATGCATACATATATACCTACAAGGTGAGAGAGAGAGAGAGGACAGAGAGAGATGCATACACACACATGCACACACAAGCACGTCCATATATACACATGTGTACATTCACATACAAACATACACACACACACACACACACACACACATATATATATATATATATATATATATATATATATATATATATATATATATATATATATATATATATATATATATATATATATATATATATATATATATATATATATGTGTGTGTGTGTGTGTATATATGTGCATACACACATACATTGTATGTACACACACACTGCATATATATATATATATATATATATATATATATATATATATATATATATATATATATATATATATATATATATATATATATATATATATATATATATATATATATATATATATATACACACACATACACATGGATATACCATAGATACAGAGACGTGCATATGCATTCACACATACCCAAATATACAATCCAACACATGCATACATATATACCTACAACACATAAATATGGATGCACACACATGTACAAACAACACATACACATTCACATACACACATGCATACACAAACACACACATACATACATGCATGTACACATATACACAAAAGCATACACAAGACAAGTGGATTTGTTGATAAGATTTGATCAGAATGGCAGTGCCGTGGGCCTCAATAACAATTAATCATAGGTTTACATGATCTTCCAACACATGAACCTTAGCATACACACCTTAATACTCAAAAAGATGATGCCTCAGAGATGGAGAGAGAATAGACAAGATTTTCAAAGTGTATGGTAAGCTAGAGTGCTCACCTACATTATCTTATATTCCAATGTCAAATCATAACGTGTGAATATGATACAAACTGACAATATCTAAATCTAGGTAGAAATAGGAACTAGATACAAGAGATTGTGTGCCTATGAGGCATGAAGAGTGTGTGTGTGAGAATATGGAGAATATGAACAGTTTAGAACTGTTTTATAGCAAACCCGAATTCTAATTATCCTAAATCAAAAGCTAGTAATAAACAAGTGAGGACAGATGTACACGTGTTACTCATAGTGTGTTAGTTGATGCAAAATCCTCTAGATGTCTCCAGATGTAGAGAACACCTCCTCGAAGTGCATGAGAACACTTCCTCCTAGTTTATCACCTCCAAGACCTCCTTCAACTTGCATTGAGCTTGAGTTGATGCTGTTTGAGTAGATATCAAACAATGAACTTGATCTCTATTATATAGTTTTGAGCCCTCACAAAAAGCAACTTCAATAAATGATAACTGAAAAACCATGACATTGAATTAATGCAATCGCATATATTGGTTTTGAAAAACAATCTCTAAAGCAAAAACATTTTCTCTAAAAAAGTCTCCACCAAATGTGTCTACCATGATTTGAACTTTGGTCAGTTCACGATTTGCTTTTTTCGAATATTTTTCCTAAACCACTTTGCTGCCATGCTTTTCTTGAAGAGAACTTATAAAGGAATTATAATTATCTAGTGGAGTTGTCATTGAGACATTGTTTCCAATAAGCCCCCCTTCAATGTCATAATGGTACAAGGTTTAATAACGTGCAAAACTTCTGCTGTTTACAAATATCTCTTAATTGATTTCCATTGAATCTTGATTTGACTCTCTATGAACTTGGATACTTGAGAAACTTCAAACTAAATGTTCAAACATGTATTACATAGATATATCAAGCAACCAACTACTTGACTATGTAGTGTAGCGTCAAATGGTTCTAAATCTACTTTCGACTATAATGACACATTGACATTCATAGGTGTTTGCATAAGCTTGGAATCTGTAATCTCAAACCTTTCCAATAATTTCTCAATGTATTTCTACTATGTCATGTAGATACACTTAATTTTTTACTTGAACTCAATCCCAAGATAATAATGCAAAATCCCTAAACCATTTACATTAAATGTATGCTTAAGTTATCCTTTCAACAACTAAAGGTCCAAATCTTTGGGACCTGTGACAATCGTACCACTTTGTAGTGCATCTTGAATAATAGTTGGTTCATTCTCAACTCAAGTAAGAGCTAAAATATTATTAACCTCAAACTTTTTTGCATAATTTACCTAGTCTGTTTGTTGTCTTCTTCTTTGGCTTCTAGTTCTTCAAGTGTATTCCTTTATACCACTGTCCTTCCAGGTTTGATATAACCACTTTGGCGTATCCTTGAAAAGTGGTGGCATAATTCTTGGATCTTCACTATCTCTTTCTTTTAGAACTCTAGAATGTTCTCTGGAACCTTCACCAACTTCATAAGTCGGAACATCAAGAGGTAGTGATGATGGACTAGGTACATATGTTGGTCAGAAACTCTCTCTTAACCTACATCTCTTAGGGTTTGTGAAGGTTCATCACCCCCCTTGTATCGCTGAATGTAAGCATCCAAATTCCTTATGAAAAATGCATATTCATATGCTCTTATGAATTTTGGAATCTCTTGCTTCTTATAAAAAATTTGACTTTCGGCAATATATGCATTGTTTGAGAGTAGGATATGACCTGTATCTAGAACATAGAATCTGTATCCTTTGATTTCAATTGCATAACCAATAAAAGACTACTTTAATGGATTTTACATCAAGCTTACCATGAGCCTTCTTTTGAATGTGAACATAAGTTGGGAAACCAAAAACTTTGAAACAACTCACTATGGGCTTCTTCCCATAATAAGCTTCATAAGGTGTAATGACCTTCAAAACTTTTGTGGAACACCTATTCAAAATGTTATTAGCTATATGTATTGCATCAAACCAAAACTTGGGGGAAAGCTTTTTGGATGACATCATACTATGCATCATCACAACAAGTATCCTATTCTTTTTCTCTGCAACACCATTCTATTCTAGCATGTAAGCGATAGTGAGTTGATGAGAGATACCTTTGTCTTCAAGAAAAGACTTAAAGTCCTTTGACATGTACTGTCCTACTCTATCATGACTTCTCAAAATCTAGATCTATGACTGAATTTCATTTTCAACCATAGCTAAGAACTTCTTGAAAGTAGGAAAAACCTTCGACTTCACTTTAAGACTGTAAATTCAGGAGTATCTTGAGAAATCATTAATGAACATAACAAAGTACATAAAGCCTTCATGTTCTCATCGGACCATTCACATCTGAATGTATGATCTGCAACTTCCTTGTGGCCATGATATATCCATGCTTCTTGAAAAGGTTATTTGTGAAGCTTTCCTTCAAGACATCCTTCACATGACTTTGCATCATCTGGTAAAGCAAAAGTAGGAAAACTCTCCACCATAGCTTGATCTTTGATATTATTGAGAGTTGTGTAACTGGTATGACCAAATCTAGCATGCCATAACTTCATGTCTCTTGAGATGTCTTGCATCCTCTAATACGTGGTAACAGAAAATCAGAGAGTATGTATGATCGTGTTTGAGCATCCCTTGCACACCAAAGCATGAGCTTATTGTTTCCTCTTGAGTAGGTCCTCCTTTGGATCTTGGAATAGGTATTGATTCATCACTTGATACAATCCCATATAGATTTATTCCTTGCAAATAATCCTCCATTCTAATTTCCCAAGCAACATAATTGTGTCTATAAAGCTTATCAATCATTGATGGAAAGCCATCTCCCATCTTGAAGTTTATCTGATACCTGTGAAAGAAGTTGGAGGTGAATGGCGAGGCTTGGAAAATTGAGTTGTCAAGTGGTGAAGTTGGACCAGCAAACTAGCATAGGACTAGCCCTAGCTCTTTGGATATGTTAAGTAGACCTTGTAGGCTTGTAATAAGTCATAACGAATGAGAACTATGTCCTAAAAAGAGATCTCCCTCATCAATAATCAAGCAAATTACATCTTCTATTTGAAAACCCTTTAGACTAGTATACATACATTTCAAAAATTAAGTGAAAGTATGCAATTTTTTGACATTTTTTGGTCAGTTTTTGAACATTTTGGAGCTCAAAATGTGCCCATAATTTGGATCTATTTAACATTGGTATCTCCAAAATCTATATGAGAAATATAAAAGTGATAAAAAATCTTATTTAGAAAATAAAAATCGAACGTGTCTTGGATGGAGGATCTTCGATAGTGATTTACAAAATGCAATAGAACATGGTTTCATTATGCAAAGTGCTTTGGAGTAGTTGCATCAGCACCAAAAATTTGATGGATTTTCAAATTATTTCACAACTTTCTTGATCTATGTCTAGACCCCCTTCATCAGATGCATCTGATTCAGTCGGAGACTGTTGGGAGCTCTCTTCTTCTTCTTCTATATCAACAAGATCTCTATCCTTATCCAAGTACATACCAACTTTTGCACGATCATGCACAGATCTTCTTGTTTTCCTATGATTAGATGTCCCACATACATCTAGAATCTTTTGCTTTATCATATTGATGGTTGCTTTCCTCAAGTGCCATGTTTTTGTCAAGGCAAAATCATAAGCAAGAATATCTACATCATCCATTTTAAGAGTGGATGTACTTCAAATATTCTTTTTCTTTTTTGAGCCTATTTTTTGGTGTCACATACCATATCTAAGTTATACTTACAAGTGAATGCATTACTACTTTTCATATAATATCAATGGATTATCAAAGCCTCTATTCTTCTTTGATCAATATCATTAATGACCTCTAACAACTTTGCTCTCCAAAATGGTAGGGTAGCCTCATCACATCAGCAAGGGCTGCAATAAGTGTTCTAGCACTTATTTCTTTCAAATTTCCTTGCCATCTTGCTTTGGCCTGTTTTGTCATCATTGGGCCTACATAAATATTCATTTCTAGTGGATGTGTAAAGCTTTGGAGTGTATCTGCATTACATGCTTGGTCCACATTCATTGATCTTTGTGTGCTAAAATCCCATATGAATAGAATATCAATTGGTCAATGCCCTGCAATGGTATTCTTTATAATCTCTTCTTGATGGTTAAGAAACTCATCCCACCAAGATACATCTTGATCTCCAACATATTTTTTTGCATGCTCAATCCGTCTCTTTTTCTCAATAAGTACATGCATCCACCTTTTACTTTGCTCAACCACATTTCCACATCTTTCCATATTGCTTTTATCTTCACATCGTGTTTGTTTTGCACCATCCACAGATAAATTAGGCACATGCAATAAAAATATGCATCCATCTATAGGCTGCCACCCTGGAGAACATGAATATTGCTTTGCGAATAGAAGAGTAATGTCAGTAAGCCTCCCCATCAAGATCACTAGAGACAGGTGCTGCCCAAGCATCTACCAAAAAGAGGGAGCTCATCTTCATTGACAGTGGAAGTGTAAGAGCATTCCATTTATAATATACAAACAGTGGAAGTGTAACATCAAGTGATTAGATTTCCCAAATCACGTATCTAGATAATTATGAAGATGGATTATGCCCATTATTATGGTTTGTACGATTTGACTTTGTCACAATCAAGAATCACTTAGAGGTATGATTTCATTGCTCATTAAAAATTGGTGAACAGCTACATGATAGGCAATCCATGAACAATGTACTACATAGGATCCATGTTTGAAATTTATGACATATTTTATCGTATCTTCAAGCAAGTAACTTTATGAGTTCTTTCTTTATGTAGTGATACCGTCTATATTTCTTCAAACTATATTCTACTTCTAAATTTATGAGTTCTTTCTTTATGTAGTGATACCGTCTATATTTCTTCAAACTATATTCTACTTTTAAATTTATGATATGTGCTTCTTGAGAAATGCTCTTCAAGGTGGATTGATATCATGCTAAGTATAAAGGCACAACGACAATAGAACTATCAATATTTTTTTCATATGTCTTTGGAGTTATTTTTTGAACCCATGTTGAAAAAAGGTTCTTTCAAAAATATATAGAGTCTCATCCATGGTGGTAAGTCATGCACGTCCAACCTATAGGTTGATAGTCATTTGATAGCATTGACCTTATGCACATTGACCCTAACGATTTCAATACATCATTGAATCTAGATACATTGATATTAAAGGGGCTTAGAATTCTTCTTCTTGGTTACGACAATATTATAAATTATGGGATTAACATGATCTACATTTTAGTAGTATAATAATGGAAGAGAAAAATTTAATGGTTTTCTAACTTTTTAAGCCAATGCATATCAATATAGACATAATGATAAAGGAATCCATAATTGACAATAAGTTTCTCCTCACGTTCCCCTTATTAAATTCAAAAGACTTTTCAATCTATTGTTTGAATCAAACTCAATGGGATTTGACATTGAAAGATGATGGACAATAAAAAAACTTAAGGTTTTCTGCCATGGATATACGTGGACTAAAATGGTTCTTGGTTATAAACCACTTATTTTATTATGTACAATTCTATTGTTGAGTTTGGTTTTAATGATGTGATATATAATCCATCATTGATAATGATTTGTTGAGTTCCTTTATTTTTTTGGTTTCACTCAAAACTTGAAGCACTATATTGGATGTTACATTCCATGATTCTAGATGTCTGATACAAAGAGAAGAATCATACATTTCTATTTTGTGTTTCTAAGGATTTCATTTTAACCTCAAGAAGAAGAGACTCTTAAACTTCATCAACATAATCCATCAGAATAAGAAGAGAAATCAAAAGCGGATCAAAAAACCTCAAGAGAGCAAAGGACTGAATTTTGCAAATAATGATTTCTTAGAAATAACAAAATGCATTCCACAAAACATCCATGGGGGAACATTTTGGTTGTTGAAACAAAAGCTTTTGAAGATTTGAAACGCCTTTCTGATTTCCAACACTTTTTTTGGATAACAAAATATGATATAACCAAGTTTGATCTAGCTAAAATTGGTTGCTTCCTACTTCAATTCTATAGTCCAGTTATGCCATCAAGTTACACCTAGTTTGAATCTGTTATATCAATTTAGTTCGTGGTTCAACTTAGCCAAATGGTTAGAAAAAGATTACAGGAGTCAAGCCTCATTTTCCACATGCACGAGTCGAGATAGAGCATAGAAAGAAAAAGAGCGCGGAGAGTAAAAGAGTAGAGAAAGCAAAGGAAAAGTAGAAAGTTAGCAATGGAGAAGAAGGGTGCTCGCAAAATATCTCACAGGTAACCCAAATTTACCTAGCAAATAAAGATGCCAAAGAGATTACTTTGCAAAACCCTAGAAATTTCAATATTTTGTTTGAAAGAATTCAAATTTATGTCCAAGTTCAAGATGATGCAACTCGATGCCAAGCATCGAGATTGCGGGAAAAATTGATGCCAGACATCGACTTTTTGGGCCAACTTGATGCTAGGCATCGTGTTTGTGGGCCATATCGATGCAAGGCATTGACCGCCAAGTCGATTTTGTGCATCGAGTTTCGGAGTCAACTTGATGCCAATCATTCAGTTTTGGGGCCAAGTCGATGTGAGGCATTGACCTTCTAGTCCAACTCAATGCTAGACATCGAGTTTGCAGGCCAACTTGATGCAAGGCATTGACCTTGTGGTCCAACTCGATGCCAGGCATTGATTTTGTAGCCCAGGCCGATGCTTGGCATTGACTTGGCCCACAAACTCAATGCCTTGCATTGACTTGGACCACAAGGTTGATTCCTTGCATCCACTTGGCCCCCAAACTGGATGCTTGGCATCAAGTTGGCCTTGGCTAAGATTAATGTCATGCCCTTGGCTAAGATAAATTGTATCACTTTAGGGACATTGAGAAGCATGAGGAGAAGTATGTTAAGAAGTTGAAGGTGACACTTAGCTCAGGAGAAGATTCTCAAGAAAAAATCATTGGACATGTTGTGAAGCCAAAGAAGAGCATCATGTCTTTGTCCTCTAGGTGTGAAAATAATCCAATGGCCCTATCATTAGGTGTCCATAGCAGTGTCAAGCCCATTGAGGAGGAGACAGTCAGAAAAGATAAATCCAAAGATACGTAAGTCAACAGGAAACATAGAACACTTTGAGACATGAAAAGCCTAGAGTGGTGCCTTCAATACATACAAGAGAAAAATGCCACCTTGCTTGTATTTGCGGGGGCCTAAAGGAGGGTAAAGATTAATACCACCCAAGTTTTTCAATATGGCCTAGTGTTCAAGATGGACTATGAAGACGAGGACTCAGATAACCTTCTTTTCCTAGCAGAGACTTCAAAAGGATTGAGGAATGCAATTTGCAAAATGGAACTGCTATGTCCATAATGTTGTGTGCAAGAGAGGCTTGATCATATTTGCAAGGATCCAGAAAATTTGATTGTGGATCTCTTGTTGTGGGTACAAGGGAATATCATGCCAAGCCAGCAATGGAAGACGACACCTGTAAAGTCAAGGGATAAGCAGCCCATACAGAAGAAGCCCTAGAAGTAGACCAAGCCCACTGATGTGGAATCAATAGAAAGCTCACACTCTTAGGATGACATAGTTGCCCCTGGTGGAGAGCTTGCATCTGGGATTTTGCTTAGTGAACATAATAAGATTAAGGAGGATATTGTCAAGAGGAAGCTTGTGAAGAAGGGGAAACTTTTCCACCTCCCCATTACCATCATCCACGGACACCCTATTGACCCATTTACAAGAAGGAGGCCTCTTGAGATAAGGGAGCCCCATAATCTCCATGTGTAGAATCTTAAGAAGAAGATGAAGATAAACCCACATGAAACTGTTGTGCCATTCTTAGTAATGGTCGATCTAGATGAGTGCAATTCGGTATTCAATGATGGATTGTGTGAGGACTACACATACTATGTTATTGGAGGATCACACTCTGTAGAGGCACAAAGACAACTTTTAAAAGAGCATCCAACTACATACTTCTTCAAGTATGCATAGTGTAGATCTAGATTGGTTTGACTACAGAGGAGGCCAAGCTCCTAGCTTGGGATCACAACAATGACAATGATTAGAGGTACAAGATCATCCATTGAGTGTATCCATTTCTTCCAGCATGAGTATGTTGATGCCTAAGGGCATATGGTGGAAGGATTCATCCAAACTTGAGAAAATAGTGTGTGGTAGAGGTTGGGATTGTAGTGGATGACAATGTAGTTCAGATGCATTCTGTAAGTTTGACCCATGGTTCCAACTAGCTTAAGACATGTGAAATCTAGGAGCTCCAAGATAAAATCTTCACAATGTGGGAGAACAAGGAGGTGAAAGGCTAGAAACAAATAAAGGCAAAGTTAGATCCTCACGTGGATGTAAAGGGAAAGGGAAAGAAATCAAATCTCTCAATTGAAGAGGCTACTAAGGATATGAAGCTAACACCTTGGAGAGCTTTGCAAGGCATTAAGGATGACACTTTGATAATTTCAACATTATCAAGGGTCATTTTGAAAGACCTAAGCCTTGAGGAGATGATCATAGAGCTACATAAGTAAGTAGAATATTGTCATTGATTGGTTCCATTGGCTCCTTCAGTAACTTATCATGTAGCTCCAAACTTCACAATGCAATCACTAGCTTTATATGAATATTCAGGAGGTGATGATGAGGAGGCTTGGGTGCTTCACATGGAGTGAAGCCTAGGCACTACAACATATGATGGGCATACTAACGTTGCCTATACTGACAATCACACCCGACATTGGTATAAACATTGGAAAAATGTAATTAAGCATACTGACGATCACTTGAACATCAGTACAACAATTTAAAACAGATTGTTGGGATGTTTCGCGACCGCTGGTATGGGCGTCGATATAGGTGTCGATATAAGCTTCAGTATGAGCGTCGATAATTTACTAGAAATTACCGACGCTCATATCGATGCTTATACCGACGCCTATACCGAAGCCATGTTTTAAACATACTAGGGATCTGAGAGCAAAAATCAATATTTTCAAGGGTGTTTTAAATGAATAAATAAAATATATGAAATTAAATATATAGATAAATAAATATGAAAAGAGCTAGTGTTTTAAATGAATAAACTAAATATATATAATTAAATATATAAAAATAGGATTTTAAGATTTTTTATCAAATCAAATATATTTACACACATATACACATATACATATATATACACATATACACATACATATATATATATATATATACACACATGCATACACACATACACATGTTTTAGGTCTAGGTCTTTATGATTAGGGTTTCAGGGTTTTTACACATGCATAACACATATACACACATACACATATAATACATATACATATATACATGTATATACACATGCATACACACATATATATATTTTAGGTCTAGGTCTTTAGGATTAGGGTTTTAGGGTTTTTACACATGCATAACATACATACACACATACACATATAATACATATACATATATACATGTATATACACATGCATACACACATATACATATTTTAGGTCTAGGTCTTTAGGATTAGGGTTTTAGGGTTTTTACATACATATAATTCAATTAAATTTATATAAGAAAAAAATAAAGAAAACATTGAGAAAAAAATCAAAATATATATAGATAAATATATATATATAATAGGATAATTGTATAGATAAATAAATATGAAAAGAGCTAGTATTTTAAATAATTTAATTAAATATATGTAATCAAATATATAAAAATAAGATCTTAAGGTTTTATATCAAATTAAATATATATAATTAATTATATAAAAAATAGAGTTTTAGATTAATATTAACATATATAGTCGTATATTTATATAAATTAATAAAAAATACAATATATAATCAAATATATATAAAAAATAGGATTATGATTTTTAAGCTATTTATATATGCATACACACATATACGCATATTACACACACACACACATACACACACACACACATATATATATATATATATATATATATATATATATATATATATATATATATATATATATATATATATATATATATATATATATATATATATATATATATATATATATATATATATACACACACACACACACATACATATATATATATATATATATATATATATATATATATATATATATATATATATATATATATATATATATATATATATATATATATATATACATAACATATATATACATATATATATAGCATTAGGGTTTTAGGGTTTTTAGGCTTTTTATCATATATAGAAAATAGGTCTTCAGGGTTTTTAATACATATAAAGAATACGATTTCAGGATTTTAACATATTACAAACACACACACTCACATATATACATAATTAAATATATAAAAAATAGGTCTTTAGTGAATATATATATAAATAATATATATAAAAATATAGGTCTTTAGTATAGATAAATACACATATGCATACATACATATACATATAAATATATGTATATAGTATTTTTGGTTTTTTTTAATCAAATTAAATTTATAAAATTAGGATTAGGGTTTTTAGGTTGTTTACACATCCATACACACATATACACATATACAAACATAATATATGTATACATACACATACATATACACATATACATGTTTTAGGTCTATGTCTTGAGGATTAGGGTTTTAGGTTTTTTTAGGTATTTAGGTCCTTAGGCTTTAGTATGAATAAGAAAAAGAAAATAAAAAATTTTGAATATATAATTAAATCTATATATATTTTAGGTTTAAGTCTTTAGGATTATGGTTTTTAGGTTTAATAAGAAAAATTAAATGTTCTAAAATGTCCATATTGTATCAGATGGCTAGTTTGGATTCGGAGGAGAGAATGGCATATCGTTGCACTCAGTGCAAGTATCAAATTTATCGTAAACGACAGATTTGTACTGCACATGTTAGAGAGTATGGATCCTTTGATAAAAGTCGACTATAAAACCTATGCTACCATTTGCATGGTCCCCCTGGTGAGCAGGTGGACCCAAACGACATTGCATCGTTAACCTCTTGTGGACAGAAGAGAACAAAAATGGTTATCTGTACTACGTGCATCACTCACGATGCTCAATCTGCAATCCATTTATGGATGGTCACAAAGTAGTGTCTCTGAATTGTTCAGGTAAGTGGATTTGAAATAAACTTTCATTGCTATATCACAATAAATTTATTTACTAATATCTTTGTAATTGCTTATTGCAGGCTTCTTAAAGATCAATTTTTGCCAGAGGGCAATGACATGCCTCCAACAAGAGCTGCACATTTTATGGGATGGGATTATTGTGCGTGACATGTCTCAACCTATAAGAAGATGAGACGTGCGAGTGCAAGACATACTTATGTGGATGATGCATGATTGGCCTAGTTATGGTGAATGTTCAAGTTTGTCGATTTCGGATTACCATGCTTGTCCCTTATGTAGACCACCACTCGAAGCACACTATTCCAAAGCACTGCATAAAACTGTCTATGAAGGACACCATAGATATTTTCTTGATGGACATGTTTTACGTGAAGGACAAATTGGTCAACAAGCGCAACACCAAATGAAAGCTAGCAATTGGAAACAACTATGGGATTCAGAAACGCCAGTCACTAGCATGAAATGGTTGTTGATCTTTCATGAACTCCCTTATTAGAACGAGTTATTGATCAATCATTTGGTATACCTTATGCATATTTTTAAGAATGTGGGAGAGATTCTCTAGAAGACTTTGATCGGAAAGAAAGAAAGCAAAGCACAAAGGGAGGACTTAGAAGAGCAAGGTCGTATGCAAGAGTTGTGGGCAATTACTAAGCCCAAAAGAACAGTATCATTTCCAAGAGCTCCTTGGGTGCTTCGCAGGATTGAAGAGCAACAAGTGAAGAAGATAATTTTAGAGTTTCAGACACCTACTAGATGCATGAGGTGTCTAAAGACTTCTTTCACATGAAACGAAAATCTTGGAGGGCTCAAGTGTCAAGATTGGCACAAGTTTTTACAGTTTATGCTCCCTATATCTTTAAAAGATTGTCTTTTGGAGGATGTGCGAACAACCATTTATAAAATTAGTTCCAAAAGATAAATAGAGATAGCATAGAGAGTGCGAAACTCAATGCTATCAAGGCTATTTGTATGGTAGAGAAATACTTTCCCACAAGAATTCTCAATATTAAACTTCATTTACTGGTTCATGTGGTAGATGAAGTTGCAATAGCAGCAACTATCCATAGTCGATGGATGTTCTTCTTAGAGCACTTTATGAAGCGATTAAAAGGTTTTGTTCACAAGAGAGCACGTCCAGAGGGTAGCATGCCAGAGGGATAGCTCGTACAAGAGTCTCTTGTATTCATAACTGTGTTTCTACATATGTCGGATCTAGAAATCCCTCACTTATGGAGCGATGATGAAGATGTTCATCTCGTAGGTGATGAACCACAAGCTAACGGGATGCAAAGAAAAATGGATGCAACTTTCAGAGATAAGGCAATGAAGTTTTGCACCATTAACTGTGAGCCTATGCAGAAGTGGTTAGAAAATTTTGAACTTGCCAAGGATACAAATGCAAAGGAAAGAGCTCAATTTCGAAAGAATCGTTCCACTCGATTTTTCCCCCTTCCAGAAAATCTTCGACCTCTTCCATCCTTTCCTACGAGCAGATGGCTAGATACAACGGTTTCACAAGCAAAGGCAGTGGGTGAAGATATCTTTGAAGAAGAAGAAGAACTCCCAAAGGGATGTGATTAGGAGTATTCTAAATACGGTGCACTATGGTCTCATGGACGACACTTTCGGATCGCAAAAATCAATAAAAATAGGTCTACTTTTGATAGTGGGGGTAATGGTGAACTTTTTGTAAAAAAGTAGAGGGAGTGCAAGAGACGATAATGCTCAAGAAGACTAGCTAGATTATTCTGGAGTGATTCAAGATATCTTGAAGCTATCCTTTAGGGAGTTTGATGACTTTATTTTTGATGTGAAATGGTTCAAAGTAGTCACCTCTGGAAGAAACACAACAGTGAGACGGGATAAAAGTGGTTTTTTTCAAGTCGACTCCACAAAAGTATGGACGGATGAAAGAGATATATTTGTACTTCCTGAACACAAGTTGTTTTTGTACCAGATTCAAAAGAACAAGAGTGGCTATTTGTTTTACAAGTCTCCCCACGTAGTAGACAAATTTGTGAGAACATAGATGTAGAAGAAAGTCCATCTGTAGTGGACTCTGAGATTCATTCGATAGTCGAGGAGGAAGAGATCATTGTCCGAGAAGAAGAGGTCCTTGAAGAAGATGAGATACACGATGAAGCAACAGATGATGATCAAGAAGAAGCTAGCATACCAAGAGATTTAGAAGTCTCCAACATAGAGATAGATATCTTTGTGCATGAGATCTCCAAGAGGATGCTAGAATAGAGGAGTTTTGAATCAAACACTTGTACATACTAATTTTTGTTTTTTGTTTTTGCTATGTTCTTTTGTACACTACCATTTCTCTATATTACCTTTATTATCATATGCTAATTATTTGAGTTCTTTTGTTACAGAGCACGATGGGAGACAGTACTCTAGTCACTCCATATTTCATGATAGAGGAGCAGTTCTTAGAGTTCATATCTCAGGTATCTCCCGCATATATGGCCGCTGCATCACAGTACTGGATCACTCACGGTAGCACTCCCCCCGGCCTCACTCATGGCGGCCTGTTGGCAGTTGTCAAGGCATTACAAGACAAGGGAGCCGACATAAAGAATCAAAGCACAAAGAAGGACCAAGTAGGCAAAGCATTCAAAGAAGATCCGAAAATTAAAGCAACACAAATTTTCCAAAAATTAATCCTTTGTAATAGTGATTTTCATCACTACATGAACATTGTAAATACTGTTTTTGGTAGCTAAGGCTCCATTTTTCTGAATCCGAGGAGTCCTTGAGCTTGAGGAGTATTAGAAGTAGCTACATACCAATTTTCATAATGTTTAGACTTTGTTTGAAGCCTCAAATAAGCCATGGAACCTAATTTTTAACTAGGCCGAACACTAGGTCTGGACAGGGCCAAAGCTAGTGAAAAACTATAAAAAGAGCTAGAGAGCTCATTTTTGAGGTTAGCTTGTGAGTGATTTGAGATTGTGTAAGAGACTTTTTGAGTAATTCAAAGAACTCCATTGTTCCTCTCTTTGTTCTTGCCTTGTGTGCGCACATGTGTGTGTGTATCTGTGTGCATGCTTGTGTACTTCTAACCCATGCACTTGTGCCATCACTTGCTCATAGTCGTCCTAATAGTCCTCATGTCTCTTTGGATTGACGATTATGAGGTGGATCTCCTCACATTGGTACTTGCCATTCTGCTAGAGTGACACCAAATTTGGCGCTGTAGCCATGGAGAGAGCTTCGAGGACGAGCGTGTGATGGTAAGACATAGAGTTGTGATGTTGGATTCATAGGCAATTTCTCTACTTTTTCTTATTTTTCTCTCTCATACTTCAGCAACATTATCACCATCATCATCCTCACCATCTCCCACCTCCATCTCGACCTTCGAAAAGTTTCAATTTTTTGGTCATATCACCTTCCCCACCTCATTTTCCTCATTTCACTTGTGTGAGAGAGCAAGAGAGAGCTTGTGTGCTTGCTGTTTTTGTGTGTTTGTGAGCATTTCTTATAGGTTTTGGCTGTATCATCATCTCCAGCAACTTGCACAGGTATAAAAAAGCTCTGCATAGTCTTCGAGGCATGGACCTCTATACATCACGGTTGATAGAAAATTTGACTCTTTGGTAAAACTAAGCACATATTCATGATCTATAGGCCTTGCACATCACATCCACACAAAAATTTCAAAAAAATTGCATTTTCTCTACCCATCGTGATTGACAGCATCAATCGCGATTGACAGTGTCCATCGCAACGGACAACCTGTCCATCGCGATTGACACTCAAACATGACAAATTTCTTGTCCATCATGATGCAGAAAAAACCTATCGGTGAAAAAAGCTATCCATCACAACTTATGGGCCATGATTGAAACAATATAAATTAAGAAACCCGAGATATTCTATCCATCACAATTGACACCGATCAATCGTGATTGACTCAGTCCATCACGATTCACAGGCCACGACAGACAGCTCTGTCCATCGCGATTGACAACCAATTTCGGCCCGATGTTAGGGTTTTTTATTTTTCAAAATTTGGCTAATTTGGAGCATAAAATTCAAGCCATTGGAGCATTGTGAGGCCCCTATACAAGTAGGTCGAAAGATCTTGTTTGCCTATTTTAAACGTGTTTTAACCCTAGAACCCTGAACTGTCATAACTTCTTCATACGAACTCCGTTTCTAGTGATCTTGGGCTTGTTGGAAAGCTTGTTTTGAATCCCACAAGGGTGAGAAGTTGAGGGATCTCTAAGGAAAGTTTCATAAAAGCAAATCAAAATTGGGTCTTTGTATTACATGAATGGACATGGTTTGTTAAGTCAATTAAATTGAAATCTTGGGGTAACTTTGGGACTTTTGTAGGTTCATCGAGAGCATTAAAGGGCATCCAAAGCAGGAGCATATTGCAAGCTTGAAAACAACATTCTTGAGCACTCAAGAGCAAGGGATAAGCAACTTAAGGTTGGATCATTCTCAACCCCCTCTGTCAATTCCTAGCTTAGGCTGAGTACGGATAGAGGTTTTGATTAATTAGGGTGATGTTAAGCACGATCAAGTTCCAAAACCCTAATTACTCAAGTGCAAGTATAAATAGGCTACAATCGTTGAAAACCCTAAAGTAAAAGAAATTAAATTAAGCGTTTAAACTCAAGTATGATAAAACTCAAGTGTTCCTTGCGACCGAAATTGGTTGGACAAGAAGTGACATCCTAAGGAAATTAAAAAGAACAAGGAACTAATACAAAAGAACTCTGCAACGAGGTTGTACTAGGAGAAATTGGGATAACAACCAAGGCTTATGAACCTTAGGTCAGGATGATATTTAGGATGAGATAGACAAAGCCTCAGATCTTCTGAAGCTATTGTCAATCATACAGCTAGGTCTTGGGTCCAATAATTGAGTGATTACCCATACACTCTAAGTTCAGAAACGAGTGATTCTGAGATGTCATATAACATGGAGAGACCCATAGGTACCTCAAGAGCGGTGTACCTAAAAAAGCTAGAAGGACCTTACAAGACTCAACTAGAATATATCAGGACCAACTGCCTAAGTTTGAAAATGGTGCATACATAGATAAAGAAGGAACAATGTATGTGTTCACCACCCACCCAGATAGGACAGACGAGTTTGGCAACGTGATTTCAGAGGCTAAAATAGGTGACATAGAGCAAGGGAACTTAGGAAGAGAGCCCCAAACCCCTCGAGGCAAATCTATCCGAACTAGAATAATCACTCTAGAGTGGATTCCCCAAGACAACAAGAGCATAGATCTACTCCTAAATTGAGAGACAGATGAGGCTTTTTGGAGGTATAAACTTGACCAACCTAATGAAGTGGGAGCACTCACCATCTATGAATTGAAAGATCCTGATAGCCCAAGCAAAGTGACCTATTTAGACAATACTTTAGAGAGGGCCTTTGTGGTCTTAGAGCATGGTAGGCATGCCTACGCTTGGAAGGGTGAATTTATATTTCCCCAACCAAGATCCAATGTCTCTTATGGTCATCAAGGAGCTGGAACATCTCAAGCTCATGGAACTCAAAGGGACAGAAGTAGAGATAGACTTGAGGTAAGCTTTGCTAGCCCAATAGGAAGAGAGCAAACAAGAACTAAGATGGATAGAATGGAAAATGGGAGACCTAGAGACCCAAGAAATTAAAGAAATCTAGACAAATTCCCTTTGCCAAGGCCTAAAGAACACACTAGGACCCTGAGACCCACACAATTGGTCAAGTCTATGAAGAATTATTTTGATGGTACAGGAGACCCATATGATCATGTGGCTGAATTTAGGCAAGTATTGAGAGTTGAGTAAGTTGATGACATGTTCATGCAATAGAATACATTGGGTCTAACCCTCAAGAACAAAGCCCTTACATGGTTTCAACCACTACACGAGAGGCAATTCAGGAACATAGACCAACTTCTAGAAGCTTTCATCATGGAATTTTCTAAGAGTGGCACAAGACACAACACTTCCTCATTGATTCATAGCTTTAAACAAACACCTCAAGAGACTGTCAGACTTGCAAGAAGAAGATTTAGGCAGTACTTAGAGAGATGCCCAGTGCCAGAGCTACCCACTCGAGCCAAACAAGTGGATTTGTTCTTAGATGGATTGTTAAGTACCAAATTGGGATCTTATGTGTACCTGAAGGACCCTAGAACCATAGAAGAGTGTGTATGCATGTGCATACATATTGAGGATAATCTAGGGGAGGAATTAGAGATTTCAAAAATCTATAAAGATTCATATAGCTCTACTAGCCTCACCTCCAAACAATCCACATCTATTGAGGAACTTGCAGAGAAGGTAGCTCAAAAACTAGGAGTCTCTAGCAAACACATACCTAGATTTGCCCCAGTGAAAAGATGCTCACTTGTGGAGAATACCATATGGCTAGCATATGTCCAATTATGGCTCAACCCCAAGTGAACCTGAACAACCAATACTGCACCATAGAAAGGAGGTACACTAACCACACCACACAAGACTTCCCTTATAACAAGCAAGTTGTAAGACAAAATTATCCACAACCATATCCACAATAAGGGAGATATCAGAATCAGTACCCATAGTAGTATGGTAGGCCACAACTCTATCAGCAACCCTACCAAGCCCAACAAAGTCCTCAACTTGTGTTAGCTTAGCAACCTCCAACTCCAGCCAATGTGATCCTAGTAAAGTATGCACCTACTGAAGAAAATCTAAATAGACCCTTAGTGCCAGTAACAACATTGCTTTCAAAAAGTGACCCCAATGATCTTAGTTTTGACTCTACTCATATGGATAGCCCATAGGCTTACTATATGCACTCACTTGAGCATAATGAAATTCACTATTACGAAGACCCTAGTGAGTCTAGTGGAGAGTCTGAATATGCCAATGTCATGTATGCAAATCCTAGTTCTAGGCCTCAACCTAGACAGATGAGACCCCAAGCACCTAGAGGGATAGGTTACAGATGCCAAGGAGATCACTTCATTCATGATTGTCCTTTATCTGCTCCGACGCAACCCCAACCAGTGATAATTCAAGGGATTTGTCACAATTTTGGGAAAGAGCACCTCTTATGAGACTACCCAAAGAACCCACACAATGTGACAAAGATCACTCCCGTTAATGTGATTGGGTTAGTATTAGACTCTATAGGAAGTGTAACTTCCATTGCCCTAGTGCCAGTGGTCATGAGAGCTCAGACATTACTACAAAACCAAGGCTTAAGTCAAGAAAAAAAATCAGAGGTCAGTGAGATCAAGAGTATAACAAAGAAAAGGATGAGAGCTTGGAAAGATAATCAAGAGAGAATGAAAAGGAAATGGTCTAAAGAAATGGAGTGAACTTGAGGAAAGCTTAAGAGAAACAAAAGCCAAGATAATTGCTTCTCAAATGCACTCTCACACACCACCACCATCATCCCTATCACCTTCTAATCCACCACATGTAACCCACCCACCACCCAGAGTAGGATATGTCTTAGCAGATCCCACTCCTGAGGATCTAGACATGATGCTTAAAGCATATCAGGCCATAATCCAATAAGGGCCAAATGTGACAGATCATGAAAAATGTTACCCTAGAGCTGATCTAGAGATAGAGAGAACAAAGCTTTGTGCTAAGATGGTAGAATGGCTCAAAGCATGTTTGAAGCCAGCCGCCTTTTCAACTATTCTAGTTTAGCTAAGACAAAGTTGCATTTTGATGGACTCTTAGAAAGATTGGAGAGCCTAATTGCAAAATCTAGAAAGGAAGCCACCTCCCAAGGAAAGGACAAGGCAAGTGAAAGGATAAGCCTTCCTCCCCAGGAAGCTTATGTGCCTAATTCCACTGAACTAGACACATCTTCTTCTATGAATCGATATTCCCCACAATTTCTAAGACAGATTCAAGAAGAGAAATGGGCTAAAGAAAGTGAAAATCCTCCTCCCATCAAACTTGTGGATGACTTACATGAACAATTCCCACTAGTCATCCCTTCCATTTATGGAGAGTAGGAGGATGCACAATCTAGCGAGCGATTAGACTTCGAGTTTAATTCCTTGTAGGAACTATCCCATTTCACAGGTCCATGGGAAGAAAAGTCTACTTGTATGAGAGCAACCATGATCATGATAAGAAACGAAGACTCAATCATACCTAAGAACACGAAGGTAGTGAAGAACACTAAAGTGTAGTGGAACCTCACTTTAGAAGAGCTACTCAAGGTTAAGACAAAATTGTGGAAACATGTAGCCAATCAAGTGATAGAAATAACTAAACCTCATTCCCAGGTAGGATTTCATAGAACATTGCCAGAAATACCCTTGGACAAGATAGGAGACATGAGCGAAGGAGAAGAAGGAAACATCTATCTTCCAATCACTCATCAAGGTTACACAACCAAGGCTACTTGGGACTCAGGTGCGGGAGTTGCAATTGCTACCACTTCCCTATGGAAGCGTTGGGGGAAACCAGCACCCAGGCCAACAAGAATGAAATTGCAAATGGCTGATGGTCACATTGAGAGACTGTTAGGATTATTAGAAGGAATAAATCTCACTACTTGTGGTGTACAGTTTGAGCATACTTTTGCTACATGTGACTTTACCAAAAATCAGGCCTATAAGATGATTTTGGGAAGACCTTTCATGAGGCAGTTGCAAGTAGTATAGGATTGGGGAACCAATTCTTTGTATTTGCAACATTTAGGTGTTACAACCAAAGTCAATCTCAAAGACTACTCTCATAAAGACGTGCCCCCCATACAATGGAATCCCATCCATAAAGTCACAAATGACACGGAATCAGTGCATTCCATAGGATCAGGATCCTCATGGATGCATGAAGACACCCACTTATGGATGTGTAAAGTTGCAGAAGAAGAAGAGAAAAGAGAAAAAGCTAGAGAGGTAGGTACGAACGAAACACATAGATCAATTTGAGACCCAGCCTATGCACCCATCATATTTCTAGACGAAGAGTTTGAACCTCATGGTTGGGCAAAAATCCTAGACACAATGGATGTCGCCATCAATGAAGAGCAATGGACACCTCACTATGATGAAGATGGCTATAACATTTCAATCTTCACTATAGAACCAATCATGTGTGATTTCGTTATTGAGGAATGTGAGCCGAGCACTGATGTACTTGAGGAAGCAAGTGACTCAGATCTAGAATCAATTCTTATGGACCACCAAGAAGGAAGGAAAGAAGAGGAAGAAGAGAGAAGCCTCACCGGATGAGGAGGAATCTTTGTTTGAGGTCCTTGAAAATTTCAAGAAGTACGAGATAGAAGATCGAAGAGTCATGACAAGGATGCATAAACGTGAAGCACTCATAGGAGATTCCTATGATAACAAAGAAACCACAAAGAAAATCATTGTGACCATAGAGGAAGGTGAAGAGCGATGCACTTACATAGGACATGATTTAACAGAAGATGAGGAGCAAGAGTTGGTAGCATTGCTATGAGAATACAGAGATGTTTTTGCTTGGAGTTATAAGGACTTAAAACGAGTAGACCCTGACATATGCTCACATATGATTCCCATGACCTCAAATGCCAAACCCTCTAAGCAGAAGCCATACACATATAATGATATTTATGCTGCCAAGATCAAGGAAGAGATAGATAGATTGGGAAGCTGGATTTATATATGAGATTGAGCATACTGAATGGGTATCCCCCATCGTATTGGTGCCCAAAAATAATGGCAAGTTACAAGTTTGTATAAACTTGAAGAAGGTTAATGTAGCCACAATTAGAGATTGTTATCTGCATCCTATCACTGAACATCTATTAGAGAGGGTAGCAAGCAAGGCAGTTTACAACATCCTTCATGGATTCTCTCGCTATAATCAAGTGGCCCTTGCTCTAGAAGACCAACATAAGATGGCGTTTGCCATAGAGTGGGGCATATTCGCTTTTCGGGTAATGCCGTTTGGGCTTACCAATGTGCCAGCTATTTTCCAAAGGCTGATGTGCCATGTGCTCAAAGAATTCTTGTGTAAAAACTTGGAAGTCTATGTTGATGACCTGTGCGCTCATTCCAACATTAGACAAACCCATATACTTGAACTCAAACAAATCTTTGATAAATGTAGAGAATATAAGGTCTACCTGAACCTAGAGAAGTGTGTTTTCATGGTGAGGTAAGGCAAGATTCTAGGACACATAGTGTCAAAGAATGGCATATCCACAGATGAGGATAAAGTTAGAGCTATTGCAGAGCTACCGAGGCCCAAGAATGTCAAGGAGGTACAAGCTTTCATGGGGCATTGTGGATATTGTCGACATTTCATTCATATGTATATTATCATTGTCAAGCCTCTGTACACTCTTTTGACTAACTTTGAATGGACAGACGAATGTGAAAACTCCTTTAATGAGCTTAAGAGATGACTGTGTTCAACACCAATCTTGACTACACCACATTGGAACAAGCCCTTCCACGTGCACATGGATGCATCTAATTATGCAATTGGGTGTGTATTAGCACAACCTACTGGTGAGGGTGATATGGATCTTCCAATTGCTTATGCCAGTAGACAGTTGAATGCAATTGAACGAAATTATACCACTGCAAAAAGAGAAGGATTAGGCATGGAGTATGCGTCAAGAAGTTTAGACATTATTTGCTTGCAAATTACTTTAAAATTTTTACAGATCATCAAGCATTGCTATATCTAGTGAACAAACCCTGCAATACTGGCGGATTAGTAAGATGGTTTCTCTTACTAATGGAATATGATTTTGAAGTTGTGGTCAGGAAGGGTAAGACTCACCTTAGGGTGGATCACCTTTCCAGACTAACTTCAGTAGAGTCCCCTCAGGGAGTGTCGGATGAACTTCGTGATGCCTATTTGTTCAATCTAGAAGTAGTGCTTGAATGGGCTAAAAATATGGTGCCAATTCGAACATTTGGACCTAAACATCCCTATATTGAGAGCAAGAGACAAGGAGGTAGATAGATCTCAAAAATACCACATAATGGCAGGTAGTATGTATAAGCACACCAATCAAGGCATACTAGCTTGCCGTGTAGAGGAAGACGAGCATGCAAAGTGGTTGCAAATTGCACATGTAGGTGCACTGCAACAACATCACTCCAAACATAGAACCCTACAAACTCTACAAGGGCTAGGGGTATATTGGCCAACCATGGAAGCAGATGTCCATAAATTGTGCAAGGAATTCCCAATCTGTAGTATTAACCCACCCGTGGAACATGCCGCTCTATATCGAGTGTCTTTAGTGCCAGATTGGAGTGAACCATTGGTAAATTTTTTGAGGACGAAAAAATTCCCTCAAGAAATGACATTGGCGAGACAACAAAGTTTAGAACAGGAATCATTAGATTACACACTCATAGGTGGTACTCTATACAAATGAGGAAAAGATGGATATCTTAGGCTATGTGTCCACGAGAGTATCTTAAGATATTAGACACAACTCACCAAGGTGTGGTAGAAGGACACTTTGGACCAGATCGTTTGATCAATGCAATACTTTTCGTAGGTCTTTGGTGACCAACTCTTCACATGGATGCACATACCTATGTGAAGCAGTGTGATGTTTGTCAATGAACTCAATATCCTATACGTAAAGATGAGATGCCATTCAAACCTATGATGGGTGGACATGCATTCTCTAAGTGGGGAATAGACTTTTTTGGTCCTATTAATCCCCCTGCTAAGGGTTCACATGCTGAATACATTATTGTGGCCACTGATTGTCTGACTAAATGGGTAAACATAAAGGCCACAACAAAGAATGATGCTCAAACTACAACTAAGTTCCTATTTGAGAATGTATTCACCAGATATGGGTTGCCAATTGAGTTAGTAAGTGATAGAGACACACACTTCTTGAATGAAGTCATTGAAAATCGTCTCCAAGAATTCATGGTGGTTCACAAGAAGTCGACTCCATATCACCCCCAAGCCAATGGCCAGGCCGAGAGCACAAATAAAATTCTATGTAATGTGTTGAAAAAGTTGGTGAATAATAAATGCTCTGATTGAGACAAACAATTATATCATGTTGCTTGGTCATATCCAGTCGCCTATATGCTCCAAGCCACACCCTTTCAGATGGTATTTGGCCAAAGTGCAGTGCTACCTTTAGATTTCTTGATACCCACACTGAGAGTAGCAGAAGAGAATCACTGGACCGGCCATGAGCTCTCATGTAGAATCTTTGATCTTGAACGGTTAGGTGAAACGAGACTAAGAGCTACTACAGGAATATATGTGGCCAAGAAAAGGCAAACGACTTACTTTGATGCCCATGTGAAGGATAAAAGCCTAAAAGCAGGAGAATTTAGTCCTAGTGTGCACCTTGAAGCAACATGCAAGAAAATTAGAGAAGCATGGCTATGGACCCATGATTATTAATAGAATATCAATCAGTGGAGCTATCCAATTAGCCACTCTAGAAGGTGACATCCTACCTAGGTACATCACTCGATGTAGAGTCAATTTATATCAAGAACCCCTCATGGAGAACCGACTCAGTACTGCAAAGAAACGTAAAGAAGAAGAAAAATGAATTCAAGAAGAATCATAGGCAGAAGCTCTAGAACACATCCAAAGAATGAAATTGAGAAGATAAGCTAGAGATCAGCCTAGATGAGATGATCATGAAGCTCCAAGGTACCATATGGCCATGTGTGAAGCATCAGGCTTACGTTCCAATAGAATAGTTGTCCGATGTCCTTTTGTGACCCTAGTAGTAGGACAAGGAGATAGGAAAATGAATGTAAGAGCTTTGATTGAGTGAGGTGCAGCGAGTAGTGCAGTTAGACATTCTTACTATCAAGAATTGCAATTAAAAGTCAATCCTATAGAAGCATATCTCATAGCATTGGGAGGTGTGGAAACCCCTTGCATGGGTGAGGTGGAGCTTCCCATCTACATTCAAGATGTTCTTATGACAATGAAGGTGCTAGTGTGTCAAGACGAGGATCTCACTGAGCCTCTTGTCTTGGGTCAAGACTCGATCTACGATGATGCAGTCAACTTGAACCTAAGAAGTGGACTTCTTTAGGTCTGGGTAAATCAAAATTGCATTACCATTGAGTTAGAAAATAAAGCACTCAAAGAAATAGGAAAGGCACCAAATCCTGGTCCGTCCAAAAGTACACATGAAGATAAAGATGTTGTTCTTGTCCAAAAATTTGTGATGCAGAAGGATGATGTTCTCAACAAAGAAGCCAAGAATCTGATGGAACTCCCTTCTTTTCCAAAAGTGATCGAGACCCAGCAACCAAAGGAGTACAAGAAGGAGAGGAAGCAGACGGTCTATGTTCATAATCAATCGAGAGCACGAAACAAGAGGACTCAAAATGTGAAGTAGATCTTGGTATGCAAGGGTGAACAACCCTCTACCCTAGTGACGGATCCCCAATGATGCACGAAACCATCTACTCGGACAAGGATTACAAAGAGTGAGTATTCTAGGAATTTCCCAAAATGGACCATTTCTATTTGGGTCCCAAAGCCGCCAATGAAGGCTGACCCCAATGCACAACAAATCTGGGTGCCTAAGACCTACTTACACGCCCAAGTAGTTTCACACAAGCTCACGAGCCTCAAATGCCACTCACAATCATTCACATCACACACTTTAGGGCACACATCTGCATTCCAACATTCCACACATGCAAGCACACCTAGAACTTCTTGGAAATGGGTACCCAAAAAGTCCCAAATCCAAGATAACATGATACAGAAACATGAGAAGACCATTACAACCAAAAGAAGCCATCTCATACATAAAGTTTGGAGAGTTAAACTCTATGATAAACCACTTGAATCCACCGTGTAAACTATTGTGCATAGTTGTAGATGCATCCGAGTACATTGCACAACCAAGTATGCATATAGGGACATCACTGACCTTCTAACTTTCACTCACACGCACAATTCACCACTCAACTAACTTCTAACCCAAAGAATGACATGTTGGTACTGTAAAGGGAACACCGTATTTTCATGTTTCTTATGCAATGCTAATGTGATTTTCTTCTTCTGGCAGATAAGATCATCAAATGCTCCTAGTGATATCATGGCTGACGTAACATGAACCATCTCTCAAGTAGGCACGAGCCAACAAGTGGTTGATCTAGAGAGCTTACCAATCATGTTGGAACCAAATGAAAGACCAGAAGAGTTGCAGGCCATAAAAATCATATCGATATCGGACCCCCCAAGCGGCCATACCACACCTATGCACAAGACATCTCATTGGTCTAGTGACGTAGCAGGATCGTTGGGTGAAGGATCGTACCTTTGGGAAGTAGAGCTAGAACACAATGGCAAGTGGGACAAATATCACTTCTTTACACGAGAATTTGAAAAGTTACAAAATGCAGAAGCATTACACCCGTTATGGGAGAAAGCTGGATTGGACACATACTTTGGTGCTCAGCTCCCAAAGCTTGACTTCATGAGATGGTACTATCTTTTCAACACCTTGACTCCAAGCAAGCACCCTAAAGGTACGAGCACATTTTTGTGCTCCCATTTTTGACAAGGGGAAATGAGCTAAAGAGGTTTAAGTTATCCAACAACTTAGTGTGAGAGGCCCTAGACATGAGAGGCATGCATACCTACAGAGAAGGAGGTCGTGGTGCCTGATAAGATGAAGAATCCAAGCCTCACCAAGCTCAAGGACATGGTGGCCATGACATCGAACATTGCAGTTCACTTGAGAATGTGCATGCAGCATTTTGCATTTCCAGCACAAGATGGGTTCACTATGCCACCTAAGAAACTTTGGTTTAGCTTATACCTTGCAAAGACACAGAACCTCACCATCAACCTACCACACTGGATCATCGATCAGATACACTTGGCTCACAAGAGATTGCCACGTAAACTAGTCTTGTATGGATGTTGCACTTTGACAAGAATCATTTATAGATGTTTAGATTATGAAATTCCTATTAAAAGGGCCCTAATGTTGAGCAGAGTGCAGCAATTCAAAGGTTGAACATCCATCGGACCCCCTTCCAAGAGGATGAGAGGAATTGTGCAACTACCTTGTGCTCAACCCCTTGGAGCCACACTAACCCTCGACATCACCCCCCTCTTCGAAGGATCAAGCCATTCACATTACGACTACCACGAAAAAGCTCTAAAGGTCCCAATCTAATATTTCCACCCATTCCCACGGACCTAGAATTCCTTGGAGGAGCACCATTGGAAGAACTCACCAATGAAGACTCTAAGAAGATGTTAAAAGAAGTGAATCTTGAAGTAGAAGAAGAACAACAATTGGAAGAAGCTCTATTGCAAGGAATAACATCACAAGTACCCATTACCACTATTGATGTGGATGAAGAAGAGGATGAAGACGATGTAGAAGATGAAGAATCCGAAGAAGGCAAGGAAGGGCATTGTTGGCAGTGGTTAGGGCAATCAAGGACTTACAAGACAAGGAAGCCCATGAAGAGAATTAGAGCAAAGAGAAGGGCCAAGTAGGCAAAGCATTCAATGGAGGTTCGGCAAATAGGCCTATCATTTTTCATGAATTAATATTTTCCAAATAGTGATTTTTAGTCACTTCACACCATTGTAAATATCATTTTTTATTATTCCTACTCCATTTTGTACAAGCTGAGGAGTCCTTGAGCTTGAGGGTATTAGTAGTATTTATGCACCAATTTTCATAATTTGCAGAGCTCGTTTGAGACTCCAAAATAGCCTTAGAACCTAATTTTTAACTAGGCCTAGGTCTGGACAGGACCAAAGCTAGTCAAAAACTATAAATAGAGCTAGAAAGCTCATTTTTGGGGTTAGCTTGTTGTGGATTTGAGCTTGTATGAGAACTCTTTTGCCATAGAAGTTATTCCATTGTCTCTCTCTTTGTTCTTGCCTTGTGTGCGTGTTTGTGTGTATGTGTGTGCATGTTTGTGTGCTTCTCACTCACACACTTGTGCCATCACTTGTTCAAGGTCTTCATACCATCCTCACATCTTCCCAGATTGACATTAAAGGAGGTGCTACTCATCATTGAGCTACACCAAATTTTGGTGCCGTTGCCAGGGATCGAGCTTTGAGGACGAGCGTGTGATGGTAAAATGTAGAGTTGTCATGTTGGCATTGTAGGTAATTTCTTTACTTTCCCTTATTTTTCTCTTTCTTACTTTACCATCATCATCCTCACCATCTCCCACCTCCATCTCCATCATCGTGAAAATTTTAGTTTTTTGTTCATATCACCTTCCCCCTTCCATTTCCCTCATTTCACTTGTGAGAGAGAGCGAGAGAGCGATTTGTGTGTGCTGTTTTTGCCTGTTTCTTGAGTTGTCTTGCAGGTTTTGGCTGTATCTTCATCTCCACGAGGCTGCGTAGGTACCGAAAAATCTACACAATCTCCGAGACGTTGACCTCTGTCAATCGCGATTGACATAAAAACTTATCATTTGGTAAAACAAAGTGCACCACTATAACACACATAATGAGCACATTGCAAAACACTAATCAAAATTAAAAAATTCCTTAATCCTCTATCAATCACGATTGACACTGTCAATCACAACCGAGAGCCATGATCGACAGCCTCTGTCAATCACGACCGACAGACTCTGTCAATCATGACCGACAGACTCTATCAATCGCGACCGACAGACCATGATGGACTACCACGTAGGAGTCAGTCAATCACGATCGACACCGTTGATGAGGATCGACTGAAATTTCATGATTGACACTAAAATTCACGTGCCCATGTATCCATTGCGACGGCCACAACCCCGATTGACTGAAGTTATACCGGATTTTGCAAAAAAGTATCGATCGCGATTAACACCATCAATCGCGATTGATAGACCCCACGATCGACTCTGTCGATCACGATTGACACCATCAATCGCGACTGGCATGTCGATCGTGATTGACAGGCCCCGACAAACACCTCTATCAATCGTGATTGATAGACTTGTCGATCGCAATTGACATGCATTTTCGGGTAAATTTTTAGGCTTTTTTATTTCAAAGTTTGGGGGTAATTGTGGGCATACTTATCAAGTAATTAGCACTTTGGGAGGTCCCTACACTAGTAATTTGAGAAAAATCCTGTTTGTCTGATAGCCTGGCGGAGTGGTCTTAGGCTCATTGGAAAGCTCGTTGCGAATCCCACCAAAACATCCACTGGTTTTTGTAAAACTAATACAGGGAGTTATAGATAGCTTATTTTGAAGTTGACCATACCGTGGGGTAAGAAAACTGAGTGGTCTTTAGGATTGTTTTCCATAACGGCAAAAGGCAATTTGGTTTGTGAGTTACATGAAGGAAAATGGTCTGTTGTGTCAATTGAAGATAACTCTTGAGCTAACTATGGAACTTTTACAGGTCCACTAAGAGCTTTGAAAGGCATGCAAGGCAAGAGTGAGTGCAGGCTTCAAAACACACTTCTTGGCCTTACAAGGGCAAGGGATAAGCAACTTGAGGTTGGAATATTCTCAACTCCCTCTGTCAATTCCTAGCTTAGGCTAAGTGCGAGTCATGAGAGAAGTAAGTTAGGGTGACGATAGGCATCTATCAAGTTGAAGACTACCTAAGCACTCAAGTTCAAGTTGAAACATAATCTCTTTGTGATCGATAACTTTAAAGGAAAAGAATTTAACGTGGTGCGATCAACTTAAAGTATGGGAATTCACTTAAATATTCTTGACCACGTGATACAGATAAGAGCATAAACACGATAATCGACTATTAAAGAACCAAGTGACTCATACAAATTGATTTGCAACGAGGTTGTACCTTGGGTAAAAATTGGGACTGCTCAGTAAGGCATATGAACCTTAGATCAAGACGACACCTAGGGAGGGATAGACAAAGCCTTAGGTCTTCAGAGGCTAGCGTCAATCACACTGCTAGGTCTTGGGCCCAGTAGTTGAGCAATTATTCACACTACACTAGCTCTGAAACTGGCGAATCAGAGATGTCTCAAGGTATGGAGAGACCAATAGGAAGTTCAGGTGTGGCTTACTAGCAAAAGGTTGAAGGTCCCTACAAGACTCAACTGGAATACCTGAGGACCAACCGATTAGGTGCTTGCATCTATGAGGACAGCATAAGAAGAGCCGTGGTCCAAATTAAAAACCTTGACCAACCCATTGGACTTGAACATCCAATATTCAAGTTTGAAAATGGTGCATACGTGGACAAAGAAGGAACCATGTATGTGGTCACCACCTATCTAGATAGGACATATAAATTTGGTAATGTGATCCTAGAAACGCACATAGGTGACCTAGAGCAAGGGAACATAGGTGGAGAGCCTAGAACCCCTCGAGGCAAATCAGTTCTCACTAGAATTATCACACCAGAGTGGGTTTCCCAGGACAATAAGAGCATAGATATGCTCTTGAACTGAGAGACCGATGAAGCCTTTTGGAGGTGTAAGCCTAATCAGCTAAATGAGGTAGGAACGATCACAATATATGAGTTCAAAGATCCTAGTAGCCTAGGCAAGGTGACCTATCTGGACAATACTTGAGAGAGGATCTTTGTGGTCTTACAACATGGTAGGCATGCCTACACTTGGAAGGGTGAATTTGTCTTCACCCAACCACGATCTAATATTTCTTTTGGTCACCAAGGAGCTGGAACATCCCATGCTCATGGAGCTCAAAGGGACAGGAGTAGAGATAGACTTGAAGTGAGCTTTGGTAACCCACAGGGAAGAGAAAGATCAAGAGCGAAGACAGGTAGAGAGGAAAGTGAGAGACCTAGAGCCCCAAGGAACCAAAGAAATGCTGATGATTTTCCTTTGCCAAGGCCTAGGGAACACACTAGAACCTTGAGGCCAACCCAACTGGTTAAGTTCATGAAGAATTACTTCGATGGCACGGGAGACCCATACGATCATGTGGTCGAGTTTAGGCAAGTCTTGATAGCTGAACAAGTTGAGGACCTATTCACGCAATACAATGCCTTTGGTCTAACCCTAAGGAACACAGCCCTTACATGGTTTCAACCACTACATGAGAGACAGTTCAAGACCATAGACCAACTTCTAGAGGCTTTCATTACTGAATTCTCTAAGAGTGGCATACGGCATAATACATCCTCACTAATTCACAACTTCAAGCAGACACCTCAAGAGACCGTTAGACTTGTAGGAAGAAGGTTTAGGCAATACCTACAGAGATGTCTTGTTCCTGAGTTATGCACACCAGCCAAACAAGTGGCTCTGTTTTTGGATGGACTGCTAAGTACCAAACTGAGATCATATGTGTACTTGAAGGACCCTAGAGCCATAGAAGAGTGTGTACTCATGTGCATCGACATTGAGGATAACCTAGGGGAGGAATTAGGACTTTCATAAATCTACAATGATTCAAATAGTTCTACTAGCCTCAGATCCACACAATCCACATCTATTGAGGAACTCGCTGAGAAAGTATCTCAGAAGTTAGGAGTCTCAAGCAAACAAATACCAAGGTTTGCCCCAGTGAAAAGATGTTATACTTGTGGAGGTGACCATATGGCAAACATATGTCCCACTACATGCAGTCACCTGAGCATAACGAGTCATATTACTATGAAGATCCGAGTGCACGTAGTTGGGATCCTGAGTATGCTAATGTTATGTACGCAAATCCTAACTCTAGACCTCAACCTAGGCAGGGAAGACCCCCATTTCCTAGAGGACCATGGTACCGATGTCAGGGAGATCACCTTATTTGTGATTGCCCTATGCCTGCACCTACACAAACCCAATCTGTGACAATTCAAGGTTTTTGTCCCGATTGTGGAAAAGAGCATCTCTTGTGAGATTGTCCTAAGAATCCTAACAATGCACCGAAAAATCACTCCAATCAATGTTATTGGGTTAGTTGTAGACTTAACAGGAAGTGTAACATCCACTACACTAGTGCAAGTGGTCACTCGAGCCCAAGCTTTGCAACAAAACCAAGGTTTAGGCTAGGAAAAGAGTTTTGAGGTTAGTGAAACTGAGAGCGTAACTAAGAAAAGGACCAAAGCTTGGAGGGATAGTCTTGAGAGAATGAAAAGACAATGGGCAAAGAAGATGAGTGAACTCGAGGAAATTCTAAGAGAAATGAAAGCCAAGATAATTGAACTCACATCTCAAACTCCCTCTCACACTACTCCACCACCACCACCATTCCCATCTCCATCCAACCCACCTCACCTAATCCCACCACCCCCTAGAGTAGGATTAGTCTTAGCTGATCCCACTCCCGAGGCTAGAATCCAAGAAGGGTCAAATGTAACGGATCATGAAAAGTGTTACCCTAGAGCGGAACTAGAGCTTGAATGAACTAAAATTTATGCTAAGATGGTGGAATTAGCTCAAACCATGTTTGAAGCTAGTCGCCTCTTTAACTTCCCTAGTTCAGTTAAGACGCAGTTGCACTTTGATGGACTGCTAGAAAGATTGGAGAGGCTAATTGCATAGTCAAGAACCCTGCCTCTCAAAGTAAGGAAAAGGAAAGTGAAAGAATAAGCCTTCCGCCCCAAGAAGCTTATGTGCCGGACTCCACAGAACTAGAAACATCTTCTTCTATGAATTGGTACTCACTAGAATTCCTACGAGAGATTCAGGAAGAGAAATGGGCTAAAAAAAGTGAAGTTCCTCCTCCCATTGAACTTGTGGATGATGCACATGATCAATTCCTGCAAGACATTCCTTCCTTTTATGAGGAGCAGGAGAGTGCCCCATCTCATGAGAGATTAGACTTTGAGTCTAATTCTCTACAAGAACTACCCCATTTCACAGGCCCATGGGAAGCTAAGTCTACTTGTATGAGAGCACCCATGGTCGTGATTAGAAACGAAGACTCAGTCATACCTAGGAACACGGACGTAGTGAAAAACACTAAAGTGCAGTGCCACCTCACTTTAAAAGAGCGACTCAAAGTTAGGCCGAAACTATGGAAACATGTAGCCAATCAAGTGCCAGGAGTAGCAAAACCTCATTTCCAAGTAAGCTCGCATAGAACGGTGCCAGAAATAACTTTGGATAAGATAGGAGACATGAGTGAAGGAGAAGAAGGAAACACCTACCTTCCCATTACCCATCAGGGATACACAACCAAGGAAATTTTGGACTCAGGTGCAGGAGTTGCAATTGCTACCACTTCCCTATGGAAGCCTTGGGGCAAGCCATCACTTAGGTCAATGAGAATGAAATTGCAGATGGCCGATGTTCACATTGAGAGACCCTTAGAATTGCTAGAAGGAATAACTCTCACCACATGTGGTGTGGATTTTGAGCATACTTTTGCTATATGTGACTTTAGCAAAAATCATGCCTATGAGATGATTTTGGGAAGACCATTTATGCAACAGTTGTAAGTGGTTCAAGATTGGGGAACCAATTCCTTGTACTTACAGCACTTAGGTGTCACAACCAAAGTTAATCTCAAGGATTACCCTCATAGAGATGTTCCTCCCATCCAATGGAATCCCATCCATAGAGCCAAAGATGATACTGAGTCAGTGCATTCCATAGGATCAGGGTCCTCATGGATGCATGAAGACACCCACTTGTGGATGTGTAAAGTAGTAGTAGAAGAAGAGAAGAGACAAAAAGCCAGAGAGATAGGTGCAAAGGAAACCCATAGATCAATTCAAGACCCAGCCTATGCACCTATAGTATTTCCTGACGAAGAATTTGAACCTCACGGCTAGGTGGAAATTCTAGCAACAATGGATGTAGCCATCAATGAAGAACAATGGACACCCCACTATGATGAGGATGGCTATGACATTTCAGTCTTCTCAATAGAGCCAATCATGGGTGATTCGGTTATTGAAGAATGTGAACCTAGCAGTGATGCATTTGAGAAAGCAAGTGACTCCGATCTAGAGTCAATCATAATGGACTCACCTTTTGCATCAGATGAGGAGTATTTCTATGAAATATAAGCTCATCCTCAGAGACATGAAGAACTTACAAATGAAGTGAGATTAGCCACACAAGTAACCCCTAAGAACGAAGGCAAGAAGAGGAAGAAGAAAGAAGTCACACCGGAGGAAGAAGAATCTTTGTTTGAAGTCCCTGAAAACTTCAAAAAGTATGAGATAGACAATAGGAGAGTCATGATAAGAATGCCTAAATGCGAGGCACAAGCAGGAGAGGCCTATGATAACAAAGAAACCACCAAGAAAATAGTTGTAGCCATAGAAGAAGGAGAAGAGAGATGCACTTACATAGGACATGACCTGATGGAAGAAGAAGAGCACGAGTTGATAACCTTGCTAAGAGAATACAGAGATGTATTCGCTTGGAGCTACAAGGACTTGAAAGGTGTAGACCCTCACATATGCTCACACACTATCCCCATGACCTCAGATGCCAAACCCTCTAAACAAAAGCCATACACATAATATAATGATAACTATGCTGCCAAGATCAAAGACGAGATAGATCGCTTGGTTGAAGCTGGATTCATCTATGAAATTGAGCACACTGAGTGGGTATCCCCCATTGTAGTGGTGCCCAAAAAGAATGGAAAGTTACGTGTATGTATTAACTTGAAGAAAGTTAACGCAGTCACCATTCGAGACAACTATCTACTTCCTATCAGTGAGCATCTATTAGAAAGGGTAGCATGCAAGGAAGTGTACAACTTCCTTGATGGATTTTCTGGCTACAATCAAGTAGCCATTGCTCCAGAAGATCAGCGTAAGATGGCTTTTGCCACAGAGTGGGACATATTTGCTTTTCGGGTAATGCCATTTGGTCTCACCAATGCACCCGCTACCTTTCAGAGACTGATGTGTCATGTATTTAAAGAATTCCTGAGGAAGAGTTTAGAAGTCTATGTTGACGATCTTTGTGCTCATTCCACCATTAGACAGACACATATACCTCAACTCAGGCAAATCTTTGACAAATGTAGAGAATATCAAGTCTGCCTGAACCCAAAAAAGTGTGTTTTGACAGGAAAGGCAAAATTCTAGGACACATAGTGTCAAAGAATGGCATATCCATGGATGAGGAGAAAGTGAGAGCTATTGCAGAGCTACCTAGACCAAAAAATGTGAAGGAAGTGCAAGATTTCATGGGGCATTGTGGTTATTACCGGCGTTTTATACACATGTATGCCATCATTGCAAAGCCTCTGTATGGACTTTTGACCAATTTTGAGTGGACTGATGAATGTGAGAAATCTTTCAATGAGCTTAAATGGCGATTGTGTTCAACACCAATCTTGACTACACCAGATTGGAATAAGCCCTTTCATGTTCACGTGGATGCATCCAATTATGCCATTGGATGTGTGCTTGCACAACCTACTGGCGAAGGTAATATGGATCTTCCTATTGCCTATGTTAGTAGACAATTGAATGCAGCTGAACAGAATTATACCACCAGTGAACGAGAAGGATAAGGCATGTTATATGTGGTTAAAACATTTAGACACTATTTGCTTGCAAATAAGTTTAAATTTTTTACTGATCATCAAGCACTGTTGTACCTAGTGAACAAGCCATGCAATACATGTAGATTAGTAAGATGGTTCCTCTTACTAATGGAATATGACTTTGAGGTAGTGGTGAGGAAAGGCAAAACTCACTTGAGAGCCGACCATCTCTCTAGGCTCACATCTGGAGAGGCCCCCCAAGGAGTATCGGATGATCTTCTTGATGCTTACTTGTTTAATTTGGAAGTTGTACCTAAATGGGCCAAAACATTAGTGCCAATATTGACATATGGGCCTAACCACCCAATAATAAACACTCAAGATAGGGAGGTAGTTAAAGCCCAAAAGTACCATATCATGGCAAGGAGTATGTACAAACATATAGATCAAGGGATACTAGTTTGTTGTGTGGAGGAGGATGAGTACGCTAAATGGTTGCAATTAGCACATGTAGGTGCATTAGAGCAACACTACTCAAGGCAAAGAACCCTACAGACACTAAGGAGACTCAGAGTGCATTGGCCTACTATGGAAGCAGATGTACATAAGTTGTGTAAGGAATGTCGAGTCTGTCATATTAGACCACCTATGGAGCACAGTACTTTGTACCAAGTGTCTCTAATCCCAAATTGGAGTGAACCATTAGTAGCCTTCCTGAGGACGAAAACATTCCCTCAAGAGATGACCTTGGCCAGGCAAAGAAGTTTAGAACAAGAAGCCCTAGATTACTCATTCATTGGAGATAACTTATACAAGCGGGGTAAAGATGGTTACCTCATATTATGTGTCCATGAGAGTGAATATCTTAAGATCTTGGAAATTTCTCACCAAGGTGTAGCAAGAGGACACTTTGGTCCAGATCGGGTAATCAAGGCAATACTATTTGCAGGTCTTTGGTGGCCCACGCTTCACATGGATTCACATACCTATGTGAAGAGATGTGATGTTTGTCAGCGAACTCAATATCCTATACGCAAAGATGAGATGTCATTGCGACCTATGATGGGTGGACGTGCATTCTCTAAATGGGGAATAGACTTTGTAGGTCCTATTAACCCCCCAGCTAAGGGTTCCCATGCTGAATACATTATTATGGCCACAGAGGTAAAAGCTACGACAAAGAATGATGCTCAGAGGACTGCTAAGTTCTTATTTTAGAATGTGTTCACTAGATATGGGCTACCAATAGAGCTAGTCAGTGATAGAGGCACTCACTTCTTGAATGAAGTCATTGAAAATCTTCTTCAAGAGTTCTTGGTGATACACAAGAAGTCTGCCCCCTATCATCCACAAGCTAATGGGCAAGAAAAAAGCATAAATAAGATTCTATGCAATGTGCTGACTAAATTAGTGAATAATAAACGCTCTAATTGGGACAAACAACTACACCATGTTGTTTGGGCATACAGAGTCACCTATAAAACGATACTCCAAGCCACACCCTTTCAGATGGTATTTGGCCAAAATGTGGTGCTACCATTGGACTTTTTGATACCTACATTGAAAGTAGCACAAGAGCATGACTAGACATGCCATGAGCTCTCCTCTAGAATCTTTGACCTTGAATGACTAGGTGAAACAAGATTAAGAGCTGCAGCAGGAATTTATGCAGCCAAGAAAAGACAAAAAGCATATTTTGATGCACATGTGAAGGATAAGGGCTTGAAAGCAAGAGATCTAGTCCTAGTCTACACTTTGAAGCAACATGCATGGAAATTAGAGAAGAGGGGCTATGGACCTATGATCATAAATAGGATCTCAATGAGTGGAGCAGTTCGACTAGCTACACTAGAAGGTGATGGCCTCCCTAGTTACATCAGTGGATGTAGAGTCAAATTATATCAGGAACCCCTCACGGAGGATATGTTAAATCGAATCAATACTACAAAGAAACGTAAAGAAGAGGAAGAGCGAATTCGAGAAGAAGCACAGGCAAAAGCATTGGAACACATCTAAAGAATGAAATTGAGAAGACAGGGTAGAGATCAACCTATGACAGATGCCTATGCAGATCCACGATATCATATGGCTATGTGCAAAGTCTCAAGTGCAAGTTCCAATAGAATAATTGACTGACGTCCTTTTGTAACCTTAGAGATAGGACAAGGAAATAGTGCAAGGACTGTACGTGCCCTGATTGACTCAGGTGCATCCACTAGTGCTGTTAAACTTTCCTCATAGGATTGGGAGGTGTGGAAACCCCTTGCATGGGCGAGGTGGAACTTCCCCTCTACATTCAAGATGTTCTTATGACAGTTAAGGTGTTAGTGTGTCAAGACGAAGACCTCACTAAGCCTCTTGTCTTGGGTCAAGACTAGATCTATGATTACGTAGTCAACCTAAACCTAAGAAGTGGACTTCTTCAGGTCTGGGTAGATCAAAACCGCATTATAGTTGAGTTAGAAAAGGAAGCACTCAAGGAACTAGGAAAGGCACAAACTCCTCGTCCTTCCAGGAGTACACATGAAGATGAGGATGTTGTTATTGTCCAAAACTATGTGATGCAGAGGGATGATTGTCCCAACAAACAAGTCAAGGATACGATGGAACTCCCTTCTTTTCCAAAATTCATAGGGACGCGGCAACCAAAGGTGGACCAAGTGCAGAAGAAGCAGACTACCTATGCTTGAAGCCAAAAGAAAGTGCGAAGCAAGGTGTCTCAACCATCGAAACAAGTGTGGGTACGAAAAGGCGAGCATCTTGTTGCGGTCCTGTCACCACATACTAGCAGTCAATGATAGAACTCTTCTACAAAAGTAAAGTCTATCTGGGTACCCAAGAAGTCAATGAAGGCTGACCCACAATCAAGACAAATTTGGGTGCCTAAGGCTTGCTTGCGGGCTCAAATAGCCACACATAAACCACACCATGTACAACATGATACATGCACGAACAGTTGATATCCACTCTTATCCGACACGCAAAAACACATATTCATCCATGAGCACGAGTAGAATCACTTGTAAATGGGTCCCTAAAAAGCCTCATTTCCAAGTAGACATTCTGATAAAGCCCTCCAGAGTCTCCACAAGATCAAAAGAGAAAGCCATCCATTATGGTTGGCAGCCCAAACCTTGTAATAAACCACCTGATCCCATTGTAAAGCCACCTCCGCTTACTAACTGTATCCACACTGCACCCTACCACCCTAACTAGCACATAGGAACCGTGCATTTGCTAACCACACGAGCACTAACTAACTAACTAACTACATCACAGTTCGTCATGTTAATGTTGTAACGGGGACACATAACCACTTTGTGTCCATTTGCAATGTTAACATTCATTTGTATATTCTCAGAGAACCGGCGATCGCTTTCCTCAATATGGACGAGGCTGCAAGAATGAGCTCCGAGGCAGGCACCAGCCCCCAGATAGTAGACATTGAAAGTCTCCCCATTTAGGAGGAGTTGAAGGAAAGGCCACAGGTGTTGAGAGCACTACATGTCATACCGATTCAAAACCCCCCCCAAGGGCACACATCACCAGTAAGGAAGAACTCCCATTGGTTCAGTGAAGTTGCAATTAGAACCCTTAGAGAAGGCACCTATTTATGGGAGGCTGAGATAGAGTTTAACAGACGTTGGGGGCAGTATCATTTCTTTACATGAGAATTTGAGAGGCTTCAAAACAGTGAAGGATTGCAACCAATATGGAAGAAGGCTGGATTGTATGACTACTTCAAAGCTCCACCCGAGTAAGCAGCCTAGGACGATACCCACATACTTGCATACATATGCCAAAAATTCTTTTAATAACTAGTATGCATTTTGCATTGAAGAAGTACGTAAAGGGAGCAGCGTTCCTGCAAATGAAGAGTGATACCTTCACGCAAGCCTTCAACACTTGGTAATTCAGGTTGATTAGCGACAATTATTCGTGCGAAGATATACATAGACATCGATAACCATGGATTATTATTAAGAAGAAAAAAATGACTATTAGATTTCCTTAAGAAGCTTTTGCTAGGAAAGTGCTTGGAAGAATGTACACTTGAGGTTTAATATGGATCTCCGATGAAGATTGTTGAAGGAAGCTTTAGACCATACATAATTTCCATTACCACCATACCTTTAATCTCCTTTGGCCAATAGTTCTCCAAAATAGTGAGAAGATCAGTGGAGTAATGGAGAAGCCGCTCTACATACCTTTACTCATTGTCAACATGAGTTAGGTGTCGCTCAGAGAAGCGTGCGTATCTTGAGAGTGGCTTCAGCAAATGATTCTTTTGTTTGGTAGACTTCATAGGAAAAGATAACACGCTTACTTCCTTCTACGCACATTCTTCTGTATTAGTGCACATTCTTCTGTATTAGTTTACCTGTGTGGTCGACATGCAGAGATACATAGACGCGGGAGCTCGTGACCACAATTAGTTTACCTGTGTGATCGATATGCAGAGATGACATAGACGCGGGAGCTCGTGACCACAATAGATGCTCGTGGCACTTGTCATTATATGCAGGTGTAGTCATTTTCCTTCCTTCGGCGGAGCGAATATTTTGTACGTTGCTCGTCAAAACTGCATGAAAATCGGGGTTTGTATACAACGTCGTCAGGATTGACGTACATAAACCTCTTTTACCGCAAAAACTGTAATTTTTTGTCGTTATTTCCCTCTGCGCTTTACACCTGTATATTGTTTTTGGTAGCCGTATGTTAAGCAAAGTTCATTTTATGGAAGAAAGACTGGCATTTTATCTTACTATTGATCGGCATAGAAGCTAAGATATGGGAGTGATCTTCTACGATATCAAAGTGACAGGCAAACGGTTCGTGTGCTCAACAAGAAGAGTGACAGTGCCGTCTGCATTCAGGTACAAGGCAGATTTGTTTCGTCCTTTTTTTGGTGAAAATTTTGGTACAGGATAATGCATGTGAAAGATTGTTTTTGATAAAAATTAATGGGCGAGTTGTGACACTTCTGTGTGCTCTCTGCAG
The DNA here is from genome assembly GCA_020310875.1 of Ceratopteris richardii. NCBI lineage: Eukaryota > Viridiplantae > Streptophyta > Polypodiopsida > Polypodiales > Pteridaceae > Ceratopteris > Ceratopteris richardii. The sequence continues at coordinate 69,967,414 of CM035430.1, read as the reverse complement.
TACCAAAACAGCATACCAAGCATTTCCATGTTCATGTGAGACTATAGGACATAAGGATAGTCGAACAATATCAATTTTGTGGAAATCAGAATGCTTTGTTGTTTATCAATATCACAACTTGGGGACTATCTACAGCGATTGGTCTACAGGGGGGGACATGAAGGTACAGAAAGATGATTGTTCAATATTTTTGGAAATCTGTCTGTTTTGTTGACTATTGCAGGACTCTTGTTTTTGATAGTAGGGTAACTTGTCGATACTCGAAGGATCTTTGGACGAAAAACTTAGCGAGAAGAAACAGATAGTTATCGTCTAAATCCCCATTCTAGTATATGAATGACAATTTTCATTACCTCCTTTGCGAAAGAGTGCCTGACAGACGGTATTTTTGGAGGATGAATGATCACGGGCGATGTAGTAGCTGAAGTCTTTTGACTACGAAGAATTTCCCATAGTATGTGTAATATGTGTATTCTCGATTACAATTAAAACTTGTTGTTGTTTGTTGACTCATTATGAAGGGTTTGCATGTATTATTACTTACAAAAAGTCTCATAAATCTAGATCTTATTACTTTCTAAATCAATGTTATTTTTTACTATAAAGGAAGTTTGGCCTTAGCTATACTCTCGGACTTCTATTAAATAAAAGGAAAAGAAAAGTACAAGTAAAGGGGACTAGTGCCCACGAGACCCTCCAAGTCCCACAAAGTAGGGGTAGATCTTACAGAGTTTAGATGGCATTACAAAGAAGGTTAATCACCCTCTCATCACCCTCATGCGGGGTCCACTTGGGTTTAAGCTTGTTGTTGATTAGAAGGAGCACTTTATGATGCCTAAAGGGGGTAAGGGGTTTCTTATAGTTGCCGATTCTTTTACCGAGGAGGAACAACGATTTCTCAATCGACTACTCTTTGGGGGAGTCACCAAAGTTATAAGCACATCTTTCCCGCCAGATCTTCCAGAGGACCTCCCCTCTTATGACATTCCAGAGAGTCGCCAAGTAGTCGATCGCTTCCCTTGGGAGAGCTTCTTTCCAGCTGATGTACTTCTGAAGTCTTATTTCTTTCCGACAATCTGCCAGAGCTTGTTGGAGTTCGCACAACTAAAGAATATGTGAACAACATCTTCAATGGACTAGCAACAATGCTTGCATTAGGGAGGTGCCCCACAAATTTTGCTAGCCTTTAGGTTGATCAAGACTCCACGATGAAGAATTGGCCATAAGAGGATAGACTTTTTGTTTTCTATGAAAGGGTGTCAGATAGCCATGAACTTCATATCCCATCGTAGCCGGGTCCATGACAGGCACCATTTCTTGTTGAGGTTCACCTGATATTCAATGTTTCCTTTGATATTTTGGGTCTTTGTTAGGCAATCACCATTATGCCATCTCAGACCTAGTGGGCACGACGAGTGGTGACCCATGAGAAGACGAACAAATCAATGTTTTTTTAATTGTACCTCCAGATCATGCATTAATTTGCTCCCTTTTAAAGATACATGATGTCGTTCGACCTCATGAGAGATAAAATCTAAATAGTCCCAGACATGCTTATCTTTCAGTACCATCTACAAGTAACCTACCATCTACAAGTAACCTGTGAACAGGATTTTAATTTTTTTAGCTATAGGTTTTATTGTACATATAAATTATTAGTGGCCAGGTACCAAAAAGGTCTGAGCATTATACCATTTGTGTTTTGCATACACAAAGAATATCCTAGGTGCTTTGTAGCTAGTTGGACTTCGCAACATGCCACTTACTTATACTATCTGTATTAGCTATTTTTTAGGGCCGATACTTGAAAAAAACTACATTATATAGTTGTGGTGGTGATAGGGTATGTGGCTTTCAGAAGTTTTATAATATTACAAAAGAGTAACATCACAATATATATTATAACCCTTCGAGTATGAAAGGATCAAATAAATATTTTGATTCTAAAACATTTATCTATTACAAAAGAGTAACATCACATTATATATCGTAACCCTTCGAGTATAAAAAGATCAAATAAATAATTTGATTTTAAAACATTTATCCCATAAGAAGTCAAAAATTTATAATGAAGTTTCGAAGTCTTTTTAATAAAATATTTCCTTAGGGAAGAACTTATAGTTAGTTGTAGTATATTTTTTAGACATACCTAAAGTAACGCGCAAAACAATTTCTCGTGATGGCGTTTCCCAAATGAGGTCGTTCCTTGACATAATGATTGGTTAGAAACGGTTTAGATGTTTCTTTAATATGACAGCCGTTAATCTTTTTTGTGTGTATTAAGAATCAAACGAGGCGATGTACAATGAGAATGAATTGTCTTATTCCATTTGTGGGTGTTATTTTAAGATAAGTACAAGTACTCAATTATACGTTAGAAATATGAGTAATGAAACTTTAGTTAGATACTTCATAGATATCTATTCGAATCCTTTATCCTTTATCACAAATAATAAGTATATTAAGGATATGATCCCTACAGATGTAAATAATTACACTAGACTATAAAATAGATAGGGAAGGGATAAGATTGAGTACTTGCCTATCTATTTGGATGGATAGTTTCTAGCCTTTGTGTTCACTTGGATGGCGACAAGTAACAACCTACCCTATCGTCGTGCGCTTTTTGGAGTGCAAGGGATTGTATCTAAATCGAAGTTGAATAGAAGTTGGGGTCTTTTCTCATTGCCTAGTGCTTTAACTTATTATTATTGTACAAAACTAGGGAATCTGGTTATTATTATTGTACAAAACTAGGGAATCTGGTTAAAGATGCTTATCGAATTTCGATAGTGATTTCATTCTTTCAATGGATTACATTGTGAGAAAATATTGACCATATTTTTTGTACTTTGTATTATATTTTGTCAGACATTGATCCATAGGGATCATGAATTTGGTCCATAGGGATCAGTCCATGTGTGTGAGGGACAAGGGCCAACTAGCCAATGTCCTAAGCTTGGGGGACACCCTAAGGTACTTGGTAGTAATGGGAATAAGTGTTGCATGATGGCCACATGTCCTCACTAGACTATTCTAGACCATTGCTATTTTTAGAGTACACGAGGGTATATATGGATGGGAGGAGAGTCACACACACATCACTCAAGTCATTGTCTCACATATTTTATGATCTTTCTATTGGGTATGTGTAGAAGTGCAAGAGACACACAAGAAGCATACACAAGGAGCACAAATGCAGAAAGACACATAGAGGAGATGGATGATTGGGATATCTCTCTCTATTGAGGATGATTAGAATTGAGGTAAGAGTTGAATAATATCCTTAAGTACAAAGTACTACCACATATGAATAACTCATGTATGTGGTAACATGGGGGGAAAACCTTTGGCCAGCACTAGAGTAAAAAGTGCCTCACATCAAAGATACTCAAGGAACACAATAAGTGTAATGAACCCCCTTAGAGCGAATGATTTGAATGCATACAAGGAGTGACAAATCAGCCCCCACTAGATAATAAGCCTAAAGCTTTGTGAAAAGTATTAAACTTTTCTCTTCGAAGAGCTTTGGTGAATATGTCTATCACTTTATCTTGTGTTGACACATATACCAAATGAATATCTCCTACATGAACATGCTCTCTCACATAGTGATAATGCACCTCAATATGTCTGGTCCATGGATGAAACATTCAAGTTCGTGCAACAACCAATGCACCCTGACTATCAGTGAGAATATGCATAGCAACATCAATCTTCATGCAAAGATCTATCAATAGGCATCCCATCCATACACACTCCACTATAGCTCAAAATCATAAGCAAAGTGTACATGAAGTCTAGCTTTGGCAATCAACACAACTGAAGTTAAGTTCTTCTTGATACCGGGTACCTAAAATGCATCCAAGAGAATCACATCTCCATTTGCAACCATAGGGCGCTGTCGGCGCGAAAGCGACGGTCGGTGGATCAGGGCAACCGCCAATAATACGGCGCACGCAGGGTACTTGGAGCATTCTCAGGTAATTAGAAGACTCAAAGATATTATGATTAATTCAATTTGCAAATCAGAAATAATGAGATGTAATACACAATAATTCAATGGCCTACATAATCACTTTCTTTTCATGGTTTTGCATGACGAACATAAGATCCAAGTAACACATATTGTTAGTTGGAAACACGTAGAGAATCATTTCGAGTTCAAGTACAATCTATGCTTAATGCAAGCTCAGATGAACAAAAAAAAGAGATTCTATGAAATGGAAACTCGAGAAATTGGATTAGCTCAAATGATTCAAAAACTTTTTGAAAACAAAATCAATCTTCGTATAAGCTCATATATCATTAATTATTTCATTAAAAATTCTAATCCATCAACTTTTGGCGATTCCTTTGCCAACTCAAAGTCAATACAAATTCAAGGTTTGTGCAAAGAGCGTCACTATAGAGCCTCCAACATTTGTGAGTTTAAAACTTTTGATTTCAGTACCTATTCAATCTATGCAAGCTTTTGTTGTGCGAAAATGGAAATATAGATGTAAGTTTTACTAATTTCAATATTAAAACACATTAAGGAAACAGAGCAACAAACATCATTGAATTCTGTGCAGTCATAAATATTATGATTTCAAACTGCTTTAATAGAAATATATGCTCCAAATGAAAACAATTTTTCACGCATGCTCAAGATAAACAATCTGCAAGTGACAATCGTATACGTTACATTTAATAAATGATAAAATTAACAGAAATTAAAAACGGAAATTCTTTCATGAAAAGATTCGTCGTGAATCATTTAGCGATCCCAAATGATGTAGATTAATGTTACTGTATGTCATAGGCGAAGCAGGTCTCACGTTCAGAGAATGAAATCAAAAGCAATCTTAATCTCTATCTTTGAGAACAGAAAAACATCTAGAGTGACTACATGAGAGAAGAGAATTTTTGTACTATATAGAACTACCCCCCCTCTTCTGCTATCTTTTTGAAGCGCATACTAAGTCATGAAGATTCTTTATTGAACAACTCAATCAAAACTCATCAGAATTAAAAAAAAGAATCATAACATAGTAGAATAATAGCGTTGTCGAAGCATCTTGAGCACGTTGAGATAGATCATCTGTTTCAGAAGCTTAGCCTTCATCATTATCCATGTGAACATCAAGCATCATATGAGCAGTTGGGTGTCATTCAATTCGCATGTAGCATCGCTGTCAGATAATACTTCTGTCAATTAGAAAATCAGAAAATCTCTTGAGAAAATTCTGTTAAATCTTAGCGCAGATCACGAGCTTGTCCAGAATATAACTGAAGAGGAATAACTGATGATGAATCACCGAGCAGCTCATGAGATAGCGCACATCTTTTCTTCTCGTCAGCGTCACTTTTTTAGCATCAAACATTCACCTTTCAGTAATCATAGTTTCAAAGATTTGATAGAGGAGTACTATAGCAGATGGTGCAATTCGACAGCTCCTTCCTCCATAGCATAGAAAAACTTTAGAATTCTGTGCATCATCAGAATCTGAACATCGTAGCATAAAGATTTGTGTGCCAGTGAATTCAGGTTGAAGGATGACCACTGGCATACAATAATTGGATATAGAAAATCATATGGCAGAGTAGTGTATTATTGTCATTCGAGAATGGGCATACAGAGTATCCTTGTTGGATGACTTAGACTGCAAAGCATCAGAGATCAAGTATAGATCATAGTGAAGATGAAGTCGGGTGTCTGTCGTGTTGTCCTAAGAAATCACCGAATGATGTCAGAAAAAACATGTGGATCCCTGAGCACTCAGAATTGTTCACCCTCCCTCCTCCAGCGCTTTCCTCTTTCAGCGTTCTGCCTTCAGCTCCTCCGCAGCAATATATTTTTTTTTTCCTCTCTGAGAGATGATCTGCGTTGATATGATATAGTTTTCTATCGGAAATTTCAGAGCATCAATAATCAGAACATTCATCGGATAGCCATGGACAAATTAATCACGGAGCACTTCACTCAAAATTTCAAACAAATAAAGATCACGCATTGATGGAAGATGGAAGCCAGCTGATGAGCGCTGTCGTCCCCTTGGTCGTGATCAGAGCGAGAGAGCTACAGCCTTCATCATTTCGTCCTTTCGCCTCTAATGAGCAGATTCCTCTCTACTCTCTTTCTCTCTCTCTCTCTCTCTCTCTCTCTCTCTCCGAACGTACCTGCCAAAGCAATCATTAGCCACCAAAATCGTTTTTAGAACTTTAATTTATAAGAACTTAAAATTTTTTACGAGAGCATGCAACATTATAAGTTAACTAATACTTACTTTAGTTAACTTATTAGTTTAACATGCATACTATATACATAACTACACGAACTTTTTAGTTAACTTAAACACACACACTTACTTATGTCTTTTTACGTATGCACTTTTATATAAGATATTATTGTTTAATTCTAAACCAATATATATATATTCAAATAAATAACTTAGTAAATAAACTATTTTGAACCTATATTTTCATTATACAATAAATTAAACTTCATCAAAAAAGTTAAGAGCATCTTATTATATCTTTCGGATATCTTTTAATTGATCAAAAACACATGGAATTAGATGCTTTTAGTGGAAAAGATATTAAAATACATACGTAGTAGATATAGACATAAGATAGAATTACATATTGTTAACTTCTTATTCAATATTAATGCTCATAAAGTACTTATTCATAATCTCTACTACATGAGATCTTCGTTTAATTCAGCTTTTCACGGATTTATTATCTGCAGGTACTAAGAGAAAGAAGAAAAAAATTAGTCAATACATTAAAAATTATGTGAGAGAGATATCATTCAACCGACTCTAAAGCAAAATATTTTTATTTTTGCATATGACAATTCAAGTAAGGAAATCCTTCCGACATCTACCCCCACCAAACCTGCACATCGCCCTCGATGGACCAACCTGCAGTTCAATAGGAAAGCAATATCAAATTCTTTTGAAAATTATTCATGACTCAAATGCAAATAGTCTATAAAAAATGCTTCTATCATTAGTACATCTTCTGATAGCAAAGAAAACTTATAAAATTATGTAAACTTGAATTTCAACCTTTTCGTTCAATGCATGAGTTTGAAAAACAGGTTTTAGAAAGAAACTATAGAAGTCATTCAAATAGTGTTCGTACTAACTCTTCTATTAACTCTGTTCATAAGTAAAGCATATGTTATATAAGCCTTCTATCCTCATCTCCTAGCCACTTGTCATTAAGATACAAAAAAATAACTCCCCTCTAGCATACATCCGCCTTATATAGCCCGCTTTTCAATTCAGAAGTGATTTCAAGACCACAACTGATTCATTGAAATGATTTGATTTTTCTTTCATCTTTTTTTTTTCATCATAATTTTTCGTTTTTGTCATTCTTTCTCTTTTCATATGCAGCAACCATTAATGTACTGCTTTCAATTTTTCTTCGCAACTTTTTTGATGAAGGGGAAAGGCTTAACCCCTAATCAGAGCAAAGGATCTAGAGGTAAGCTAAAGCGGGAACTAAGATCTCTTTAGTAAAATGGGTCAGATTTAAGGAAGCTTATCTATATAAAACAAGTTTACTTCTACTAGGAGTTGCAAGTTAAGGGTTCCTTGAACTATTCATATGAAAGCCATAGGTCTCTAATCCCTATCTTCTCTTCAAGCACATTCCTACTTCAGTGTAAATTCTACTTTTCATAATTTTAAGAAGTTTCTTAACCTATCTGAAGAATGTACATATCTAATTATGATAATGCATGAATTTTCATAATAAATTAAAATATAAATCAGGTTTAGAACTTTTTCACCTAATCTATATTGACTCCATCGTTAGCTCTCTTTAAGTTCATAAGAACTTTTGGCATAAAATTTTCAATTGCTTTGATCAATTCATCTTCAGGACCTGTAAGCAATCATAAAGTAGAAACTACAAAACAAGTAATCTTCATTATCATTTATCTTTGCAAATATAAATTCATATATTCTATCAGATTCATCTTCATCATGTCATAATTTTCATCATAAAAAATTCATAGTGATTATAATGCATTCTTAATTTTTAAAATAGGTTTTTCAACCTATGAAACAAAGTTTATAAATTTCAGAAAAAATCATAATGTTCATAGTATAATATAATCATCATGTTTGTTGTAAACAAAATCATTTTATTCAAAATATTCATCATTTCATTATAATAATGTTCTTCATAATTGTTCACCATATTAGATTTCTTCCTATTTGTGAAAGAAAGAAAATCATAAGTTCATCAAAGCATAATGTAACACTCTATCATAAGCTAACTTTTCCAAGCATAAAAACTTCATAAAACAAAACAATTTAGGTATATGTTTCTCGACTTTAGGAAAACTGGCATATATACAGCAAGAAATAACAAAAATTGAAAAGTTTTATCTTCAATATACAATTCCATCACAATAAAACTATTCTCTTAAATTCTTCTCCTTTTTCTTAACTTTAGATGAGTTTTTGGTATTATTTTCAATCTTCCATATGGATTCTTGTACCCATTTTTCCATATTCTTGTCATGTTCTAATTGAATTTGAAGATTTTCATCTTCAGCTGTTTGTACTATTCTTTCATCATTTTTGTTTTGGTCACATTTATTGTCATTTTCTATGACTTTAGGTTCTGTTTTAACCTTATGTATGTTTTTATTTCCATCAATTCATTTTCTTCATCTTTTATCCTGACAACATCTTCTTTCTTAATCTTTTTCAATGTATCTTGATCCTTAGATGTAGTTTGAATATCAATGTTACTCATATATTTAGGTTTAAGAAGGTTTTGATCATTATCCAAGCATTCACATTTAGTCACAATCTTGGTGTTCATAGAATGTAATTGACATACATTACTTTTCTCATTATGATTCTTAGGTTTCCATTGTTTTTGAAGTTTGGTTTTAGGACTCAATTTTGTTTGATCAAAATAGTCTATCATCCCTCCTCGACCTAAGTTTAAATGCAAAGGTAGTTCTGTTTGATAATCACAAATCTTCTGGTCATGTGAAATGACTAAGTGAATTTGACATGCATTATTATAAGCAACAAAATCCTCATACATATGACCTAGTTGGTCACACCAAAAGCATCTTAAGGGATATACTTTCCTATTCATAGCCCTATAGGTGAATCTCCTATACTCATTCATATGGGTTTCATTAGGCAACTTTGGAGATAAACTTTGCATTTCATGTTCATGTTTGCACTTGCATTTAGAGAGTTCATTGACTTGTTTGGTCAAATCATCTATTTGGCTCTTAAATTTTTTAACAACTTCTTGTAAAATTCCACACATCACACTATTTGAATTTGAAAACTCACTTAACTTGTCAATTAACATAATTACTTCTTTAAATTTTTCTTGATTTGATGAGTTTAGCTTATCCTCTAAATCTTTGACTTGTGCTTCAAGTCCCAAATTTGCATTCTTAATTAAGCCCTCCATAGTAGATTTCTTTTCATGTGTGTTTAAATTAACTGCTTTCGTTTTACCCATTGATATTAGAGAAAAAAGAAGTATTAGAGGATAGATCAATACCTGCAATCTGAATCGAAGAAGACGCTCAAAGAGTGACTGTGTGAAAATTTATACAATTTTTAATAGGATCAAAATCTAATACATCAATTGCTAATAGATGAATGTGCAAACGTTCCTGCTTCTAATGTCGATGAGAGGGGTGCCGAGATGAGGATAGTTACTTGCCACTCTTCGTGGAGGCGCTCAGTTCCCTAGGAAACAACCCTCAACACCTAGAAGACTGCAAGGTTCCAACGACACAGCCACAGCTCCCACGGATGAAGAAGCTTCTGCAATTCAACCTGTCGATATAATGTATGCACATGCAAGCAAAATTTAAAATTTTATACATGAGCTGCAAGGCCGTTTTTTTCACGTCGGGTTCACCAATTTGTCGGCGTGAAAGCGACGGTCAGTGGATCAGGGCAACCGCCAATAATACGGCGCACGCAGGGTGCTTGGAGCATTCTCAGGTAATTAGAAGACTCAAAGATATTATGATTAATTCAATTTGCAAATCAGAAATAATGAGATGTAATACACAATAATTCAATGGCATACATAATCACTTTCTTTTCATGATTTTTCATGATGAACATAAGATTGAGGTTTTAAAGATTTTATGAAATATGATTCCTTTTATCTCAATAAATGCCAATCTTTAATTATGTTTCTATCGTTAAAGGGACTAACATTAAATGCTCAAGTGCTATAGCAATTCACTTTCAATTAATTATATCCATAACAATAATGCTAAGTCATATATGGTCTAATTTCAATAGCAATTCTATAAAAACCTAGTATATCGAACATTATAGAGATAAACAATAACACATATTGTTAGTTGGAAACATGTAGAGAATCATTTCGAGTTCAAGTACAATCTATGCTTAATGCAAGCTCAGATGAACAAAAAAAAGAGATTCTATGAAATGGAAACTCGAGAAATTGGATTAGCTCAAATGATTCAAAAACTTTTTGAAAACAAAATCAATTTCGTATAAGCTCATATATCATTAATTATTTCATTAAAAATTCTAATCCATCAACTTTTGGCGATTCCTTTGCCAACTCAAAGTCAATACAAATTCAAGGTTTGTGCAAAGAGCGTCACTATAGAGCCTCCAACATTTGTGAGTTTAAAACTTTTGATTTCAGTACCTATTCAATCTATGCAAGCTTTTGTTGTGCAGAAATGGAAATATAGATGTAAGTTTTACTAATTTCAATATTAAAACACTTTAAGCAAATAGAGCAACTAACATCATTGAATTCTGTGCAGTCATAAATATTATGATTTCAAACTGCTTTAATAGAAATACATGCTCCAAATGAAAACAATTTTTCACGCATGCTCAAGATAAACAATCTACAAGTGACAATCGTATATGTCAGATTTAATAAATGATAAAATTAACAGAAATTAAAAACGGAAATTCTTTCATGAAAAGATTCGTCGTGAATCATTTAGCGATCTCAAATGATGTAGATTAATGTTACTGTATGTCATAGGCGAAGCAGGTCTCACATTCAGAGAATGAAATCAAAAGCAATCTTAATCTCTATCTTTGAGAACAGAAAAACATCTAGAGTGACTACATGAGAGAAGAGAATTTTTGTACTGTATAGAACTACCCCCCCTCTTCTGCTGTCTTTTTGAAGCGCATACTAAGTCATGATGATTCTTTATTGAACAACTCAATCAAAACTCATCAGAATTAAAAAAAAGAATCATAACATAGTAGAATAATGACATTGTCGAAGCATCTTCAGCACGTTGAGATAGGTCATCTGTTTCAGAAGCTTAGCCTTCATCATTATCCATGTGAACATCAAGCATCATATGAGCAGTTGGGTGTCATTCAATTCGCATGTAGCATCGCTGTCAGATAATACTTCTGTCAATTAGAAAATCAGAAAATCTCTTGAGAAAATCCTGTTAAATCTTAGCGCAGATCACGAGCTTGTCCAGAATATAACTGAAGAGGAATAACTGATGATGAATCACCGAGCAGCTCATGAGATAGCGCACATCTTTTCTTCTCGTCAGCGTCACTTTTTTAGCATCAAACATTCACCTTTCAGTAATCATAGTTTCAAAGATTTGATAGAGGAGTACTATAGCAGATGGTGCAATTTGACAGCTCCTTCCTCCATAGCATAGAAAAACTTTAGAATTTTGTGCATCATCAGAATCTGAACATCGTAGCATAAAGATTTATGCCCAGTGAATTCAGGTTGAAGGATGACCATTGGCATACAATAATTGGATATAGCAAATCATATGGCAGAGTAGTGTATTATTATCATTCGAGAATGGGCATACAGAGTATCCTTGTTGGATGACTTAGACTGCAAAGCATCAGAGATCAAGTATAGATCATAGTGAAGATGAAGTCGGGTGTCTGTCGTGTTGTCCTAAGAAATCACCGAATGATGTCAGAAAAAACATGTGGATCCTTGAGCACTCAGAATTGTTCACCCTCCCTCCTCCAGCGCTTTCCTCTTTCAGCGTTCTGCCTTCAGCTCCTCCGCAGCAATATATATTTTTTTTCCTCCCTGAGAGATGATCTGCGTCGATATGATATAGTTTTCTATCGGAAATTTCAGAGCATCAATAATCAGAACATTCATCGGATAGCCATGGACAAATTAATCACGGAGCACTTCACTCAAAATTTCAAACAAATAAAGATCACGCATTGATGGAAGATGGAAGCTAGCTGATGAGCGTTATCGTCCCCTTGGTCGTGATCAGAGCGAGAGAGCTGCAGCCTTCATCATTTCGTCCTTTCGCCTCTAATGAGCAGATTCCTCTCTACTCTCTTTCTCTCTCTCTCTCTCTCTCTCTCTCTCTCTCTCTCTCTCTCTCTCTCTCTCTCTCTCTTTCTCTCTCTCTCTCTCTCTCTCTCCGAACGTACCTGCCGAAGCAATCATTAGCCACCAAAATCGTTTTTAGAACTTTAATTTATAAGAACTTAAAATTTTTTACGAGAGCATGCAACATTATAAGTTAACTAATACTTACTTTAGTTAACTTATTAGTTTAACATGCATACTATATACATAACTACACGAACTTTTTAGTTAACTTAAACACACACACTTACTTATGTCTTTTTACGTATGCACTTTTATATATGATATTATTGTTTAATTCTAAACCAATATATATATATTCAAATAAATAACTTAGTAAATAAACTATTTTGAACCTATATTTTCATTATACAATAAATTAAACTTCATCAAAAAAGTTAAGAGCATCTTATTATATCTTTCGGATATCTTTTAATTGATCAAAAACACATGGAATTAGATGCTTTTAGTGGAAAAGATATTAAAATACATACGTAGCAGATATAGACATAAGATAGAATTACATATTGTTAACTTCTTATTCAATATTAATGCTCTTCATAATATCCACTACATGAGATCTTCGTTTAATTCAGCTTTTCACGGATTTATTATCTGCAGGTACTAAGAGAAAGAAGAAAAAAATTAGTCAATACATTAAAAATTATGTGAGAGAGATATCATTCAACCGACTCTAAAGCAAAATATTTTTTATTTTTGCATATGACAATTCAAGTAAGGAAATCCTTCCGAGAGCGCTCAATTTCTTCTACTCTAGTCATAGGATGAAAGGCATAGTTTACACAGACCACATGTCCTCCTTTGGGTGTATCTTTCAAAAAATGCAAAAAACATTTTGCATGATGTTATGTTCTTTGAAGCACCACTATCAAAGAACAAATCGGAATCAGCCTCACTCACAACGATACATTTAGAATGCAATAATGCATCGTAATGACATGTAACAACATATGCCCAAACATTTTGAGCCATGTTGGTTCATCATTCTTTGCATTTGAAGAATTTTCAGCATAAGGCATGCCGGATTCCTTCTTCTTTCCATTGCGTGCAACAAGCTTTCTATAGTCATCAATAGTATGACCAACCTTTCGGTACTATCTGCATCTTCTTCTTTCACAAATGAGCATCATTAGAGGAATGAATGGAAGAGGAAGATTGAGGCCTTAGTTTTGATGAACCCAAAGCTAAACCATACTTGCTTTTTCCTCTTTACGAGGTAGCAAGTGCTTGCATTCCTCTAATCAAACCTTTTTCCCTTTTGCAACCAAATGGAGTGTAGTGGCAAAGCTTTGAATTGATTCTAGTAATCCTTTCAACAATGTAGAGATGAGTGATGCATCCAGAATAATCTCATCTATGTTCCTCAATTGCTCTTTCAAGTCCTTCATGTATGTCACATACACATCCATATAATCATTTTCAGCCATACATACATCCTCAAGTGCTTCCTCAAGTATGAAACATGCGCTTCATTACATACGTCATACAAAGAAGCAAGAGTTTCCCATGCCTAGCTTGATGTATGATGCTTCACATAAAGTGAAATCCATGCATGAGCTTGCACATATAGATACATATATATACAAATGCATAAACACACATAGATACATACACACATATACATACATACATATACACATACATACACATATACACACACACGTACACATATACACACACATATACACATATACACACACACATACAATCACATATAGACATATACATAGACATGCATACACACACATACACATACATACATATACATACACACACATACACACACACAAATAACATGCACACACATAGACACTGTTGGAGATAATCGTCTACGGAAGCACGCAAACAGCATAAGGAAGAAGAAGACGCTTGGAGCACAACACACAATACTGAATGTATTACTAGAGAATGTACAAAGATAAGTAGCCCATTAGGGCAAAAGGCGCATATACAAGCCAAGGGAAAAAACCTCCTAAAGAGGGAAAAAAATGCCCCGGTGGTCCTAGTGTGTTCAAACACCACTACCTAAATATATCAACATATCCCCCCTGGGAGTGATGTGGTGAACAAGGAGCTGGCACTCATGTATAAGGAAGTGTCAAGCTATGTGAAAATCAGTCCACAAAAGGAAGTAAGCCCAAAGCTTTGCGGAAAGCTCCAAACTTCTCCCTAGGTAGAGCCTTCGTGAAAAGGTCTACAATGTTCTCCTGCGTGGGCACATATGCCAAGCTGATCTCCCCAGCAGAGAACCTCTCCCTGACATAATGATAATGCACCTCAATGTGCTTAGTGCGAGCATGGAACACACGGTTCCTCGCAACTGCCAATGCGCTCTGACTGTTAGTGAAGATGGTGGTGGCAGAAGACTAACCAACACCCAAATCAGCCATAAGGCGTCTAAGCCACACACACTCAACAGTAGCTATGAAAGATGCCCTATACTCAGCCTCACTATTGGAAGTGGCCACAGTAGGCTGCTTCTTGCTCAACCAAGATATACATGAGCTACCAAGCATGAAGCAAAATCCACTAGTGGACACACGAGTGTCATAGCAACTCTGGCAGTAATGATCCCCCCTTGGGATAAAACAACCCAAGTAGCCGAGTACCACTCAAGTAGCGAAAGATGCCCTTAACCGCCTGCCAATGCTTGACTCCTGGGTAATGCATAAATCTGCTCATCTGCGAGACAACAAACTGAATATATGGCCGAGTAATGCATAAGTAAATCAAGCATCCAACAGCCTGTTGATAGAGAACAACATCAAATGCGTCTCTAGCATCATGAAGACTCAAACGTAAACCTGCCTCCATAGGAGTGGCAATAGGCTTACAGTCTTCAAGGCCAAAATGCTGCAATAATGTGTCAATATATTTCCTTTGACACGAAGCCATTCCACCATCAACTTGCATAAACTGAATGCCCAAATAGTGATGCAAATACCCCAAATCAAACATCTCAAATGAGGCATGCAAATCAGCCTTAAAATCAGCAATATGCCTCTCATGAGGACCAGTGAGCAGCATGTCATCAACATAAACCACAATGATCACAAGTACATCATTAGCACGCTCAACATATAAGGTGCTTTTAGTTTGACTGTTCTCAAAACCATGTGCAATCAGACAGGCATGTATCTTTTCATACCAAGCACGTGGTGCTTGCTTTAAACCATATAATGCCTTCTTTAACCTGCACACATGGTTCTCATGCCCTTTTTGCACAAAGCCACGACGCTGAAAAACATAAACTTCTTCATGCAAGTCACCATTCAAAAATGCAGTTTTAATGTCCAATTGATGTACATTCCAACCATGATGAGCTGCAAGTGCACAGATGCTCCGAACAGTAGTCATACGGCATGTAGGTGCAAAGGTCGCATCAAAATCAATGCCTCTTTCTTGCGCATAACCCTTTGCAACAAGCCTAGCCTTATACCTGTCAACTGTACCATCAGGTTTACGCTTTAGCTTGTATACCCACTTAGTGCCAATGGCCTTCATGCCAGGAGGCAAGTCACATAAAGACCAAGTACCATTCTTCATTATTGCATCATATTCAGATTGCACAGGAGCCATCCAATTTTTTGAATTTTGTGCTTCATCAAATGAAACAAGCTCAGTCTCATCACATAGACTAGATGCAGCCATGGCATAGCAATCTGATGCAAATGAGGCACTATGAGAGCCTCATCGAGTACGATATGATAGAGGTGCATCTAATTTGTTGTCACGCAAAGTCTGCACCAGCCATTTTGGCATAGTTCTTGCCTGCTCAATATCAGCTCTCTCATCAATAAGTGCATCATGTAAATCTGGATCAGAAATGGAATGATCTGCATCATCACATGAAACCTGCAAAGGCTGAGAAGTTGCCTCATTAAGACAAGCACCAGACTGTCCAGCTGTAAAAAGAGGCAGCAAAGTTTCATACATGTCTTTGGAGCTAATAGATGTCTCCTTAGTACATGAAAGCAATGGCTGAATAACATCTTCCACAAAAACAACATCACGGCTAACTAGAATGTGTTTAGTCTGTGGATGATACAGACGATAGCCTTTACTTTCAGAACTGTACCCGACAAAAATACATTTTATTGCTTTATCATCCAATTTTCTGCGATGTTGTTCAGGCACTAGTGCTAATGCCAAACAACCAAAAACACGCTGACAAATTTTTAGCCAAAAGTAAAAACTGTTTGAAGCACAATGAACACTTCGGACTTTGCCTTCAATGGATATACCCATGCATGCTTGGAAAAATCATCAATGAAAGTCACGAAGTAAAGATAATTTCCAAAAGAAGGTGTCTGCATAGGACCACAGACATCACTATGTACAAGCTACAATTTCTGAGTAGCCCGAACTGAACCATCTTTTGGAAATGAGGAACAGTGCATTTTGCCCAAAATACAGCCTTCACAAACATGTTTTCCAGGTGCCTCAAGTTTGGGCAAAGAGGATACCATTTCATATTTCTGCAGGTGTAGCAAACTAGCAAAATTCAGATGACGAAAGCGTACATGCCAAAGCTTTATATCTGAGATAGCCTGAGAATCATGTACTACACATGCCGAATCATTCACAGATCTTTCATAGTCTATGAGCTTATACAGCCCATGACATAAAATGCTAGAAGCAATAATGACATCGCCATTTTATAGATCATGAACTGTACACCTGTCATCAACAAATTTCACAACCAAGCCAATCTTGGCTAATGCAGAAACTAATAACAGGTTCTTCTTGATCCCTGGCACAAATAAAGCATCCAACAAAGTGAAAGAACTTTCATTAGCAATAGTCAAAATGATCTTACCAACTCCCATAACAGGATAAGAAGAGTTGTTGGCACATGTAACACTATTCCCTGTAGGGGCAGGCTCGAGTGAAGAGAAGAAACTGCGCTGCAAGGTAATATGTTTGGTCGACCCATTGTCAAAATAACAAACATCTGAGTCTACTGCAGACATGCACTGCTCATGAGAAGATGGGTCAAAACTGTAGTCAGTAGTAAACACCCATTCTTCTTCCTGCACAAGATTAGCAGACTTTGTTTTTGGTGTAGAGGCCTCTGCAACAACCATTCCAGCCTATTTCTTCTTTGCCTCTTTAGCAGCCAGTTTTGGATAGTTCTTTATGATATAATCATTTCCTTTACAGTACTTACAAAATAATGTCTGCTTTTCTGATTTTTCTCATCTTTGTCTTGGTTCTTCGAATGTGCAGCATTTGTAGATTTTTGCTTACTAGTAGAAGAGCTCCATTTTCCTTTGCCCTTCTCACTAGCCAGGAAAGCTTGGTCTGCAACTCGCATAATCGACGTGTTCTGGCTAGACTAATCTTCTTGCAACAAAACAGAGACTAACTCCTCAAATGACAAGGCATTTGGATTACCTTTCATCATCAACCGAAGAGTAGAAGCAAAACTCTGATATGAATCAGGAAGACCATTCAGAACGGTCTGCACAAGTGAGCTATCTGGTATAACCTCATCAGCAGAAATCAATTGTTCCTTCAAGTCTTTGATCTTTGTTAGGAAACTGTCCATAGAATCACCTTCATTCATGTGCTCACTCTCCAATTGTTTTCAGAGGTAAGCAACACGAGCCTCATTCCTAGCTTGGTACAATGTGGTAAGTGTATCCCAAGCTGTTCTGTAAGAGCGAATATGAGGAATAATGGCACGTTTGATAGATAAAGCTATCAATGCATGTGCCAGGGCATCTCTATCATCCCAACGAATCTACTCTACAGTAGGTGCAGTAGAAACCGTAGCACGAACAGGAATATGCAGAATATCATCATCTTCGACACCTTTTGCATCAGCTTTAGTACATGCAGTTGTAATAGTTGCAGGTGTGATAGGACGTTTTTCAACACCTTGCACAATGTTCCATAGTCTTTTTGCAACCAATACATGTCACATCATATAAGCCCACAGTGGGTAGTTGGTACCATCCAACTTATCCTCAACAACCAATATATAGAATACATCACTACTTTTAGCCATGGCTGGTGACTAAAATACCTCGATGCAAAAAATTGACTGTAACTCAAAAAAATGAATAGAACTGCCCAGACCAGTTCTGCTAAACTTGTAGCAGACTTTGAGATGCTTATACTGGCGAACAGAAACTAGTATATACCTTTGGCACATAAAGACGAAATAGCCTACACAAGCATTGCGATAGTGTGTTTGGAGGCCGAAACGAGCTCAGATCGCAATTTCGGCACCACAAAGTGAAGCCGTTTTGATCTCAGAAACACACTGAGTATGGGCACCAAAATTCATGCGATTTTGAGATTGCAAACAGAGGAGTTTCAACGACGCGCTAGATGAATCGACGACCTGCTCTGATACCAATTGTTGGAGATAGACGTCTGCGGAAGCACGCGAACAGCACAAGGAAGAAGAAGAAGCTTGGAGCACGATACACAATACTGAATGTATTACTAGAGAATGTACAAAGATAAGTAGCCCATGTTGGAGTTAGACGTCTGTGGAAGCACGCGAAGAGCACAAGGAAGAAGAAGAAGCTTGGAGCACAACACACAATAGTGAATGTATTACTAGAGAATGTACAAAGATAAGTAGCCCATTCATTAGGAAAAAAGGTGAACCTTGCATGGGCCTTTTAGCTAAAGGAGTGATTAGTGATGGACCAATGAGAGGAGGGTGGTGGACACAGTCTAGTCTAGGCTAGGCCTAGGCTTCCCTTGTTTTTTGGTGGTCAAAGCTGGTATGAGTGACTAAAAACCACAAGTTCTTCTCAAAAAGTGGTTTGATAGTGCTAGACTTTCAACCATAGCCGTTGGATGAATGCAAAGATCCTAAGGCTTATGTTAAATCTCAAAAAAAAATCGGCATGGAATTTTGTCCATTGGATGTGAAGGAGATCTAACGGTGTAGATTCAAATGCATGAAGAAAGGCGCCTTTAAATACATTCCGTTGGATGGAGCTAGATCGAAGGGCTGTGAAACTATATCTTTGGGAAGATCTCAAGATCACATTTGAGCCTTTAGATCCTGAAGCGATCGGACGGCGCCAGATGAACCTCGCCACGGAACTGCAGCTCGCCGTTTGTCGTTTTCTGCCAGTCGACACATACTCCCATTGCTCATTGAATGCTTGCTATTTTGTCATCTTTTGACAGACAAAAAATCCTAATCTTGGCCGTCCATGTGATATAATCTAATGGACAAAAATGCCCACGATTGCTCAGCTTTTAGACAAGTTTTTGTCGTCTTGTGACACGAACTCCCTCCTTCATCTCAGCCGTCCGTGGGATTTTATCTAAGGGATACAAATATCCACGAGTCTATTCAAATTGAGCACATACTTTAGATACATTATTTTATTTGTGAAACAACTAGTGGTTTTTTTGTGGCGTGAAACTCTTTTTTTATTCATCTTAATCCCTAAAAATTAGGGATCCTTACAAGGCCCATGCAAGGTTCACCTTTCTTCCTAATGTAGGGTAATAGGTGTATATACAAGCTCGGGGAAAAAAACCTCCTAAAGAGGGAAAAAAGTGCCTTGGCAGTCTTAGTGTGTTCACACACATCACTACCTAAATATATCAACAAATCCTCCCTGGGAGTGATGCGGTGAACAAGGAGCTGGCACTCATGTATAAGGAAGTGCCAAGCTATGTGGAAATCACTCCACAAAAGGAAGTAAGCCCAAAGCTTTGCGGAAAGCTTCAAACTTCTCCCTAGCCAGAGCCTTCGTGAAAAGTTGTGCAATGTTCTCTTGCGTGGGCACATATGCCAAGCTAATCTCCCCAGCAGAGAACCTCTCCCTGACATAGTGATAATGCACCTCAATGTGCTTATTGCGAGCATGGAACACAGGGTTCCTCGCAACTGCCAATGCGCTCTGACTGTCACTGAAGATGGTGGTGGCAGAAGACTGACCAACACCCAAATCAGCCATAAGGCATCTGAGCCACACACACTCAACAGTAGCTGTGAAGGCTGCCCTATACTCAGTCTCATAAGTGCAAGTGGCCATAGTAGGCTGCTTCTTGCTCAACCAAGATATACATGAGCTACCAAGCATGAAGCAAAAGCCACTAGTGGACACACGAGTGTCATAGCAACCAGCCCAATCAGAGTCAGAAAAAGCATGCAAATCTGGCGGTAGTGATCCCCCCTTATGATAAACAACCCAAGTAGCCAAGTACCACTCAAGTAGCGAAAGATGCGCTTAACTGCCTACCAATGCTTGACTCTTGGGCAATGCATAAACCTACTCATCTGTGAGACAGCAAACTAAATATCTGGCCGAGTAATGCATAAGTAAATGAAGCATCCAATAGCCTGCTGATAGAGAAAAGCATCAAATGCATCTCCAGCATCATGAAGACTCAATCATAAACCTGTCTCCATAGGAGTAGCAATAGGCTTACAGTCTTCAAGGCCAAAACGCTGCAATAATATGTCAATATATCTCGTTTGACACAAAGCCATTCCACCATCAACATGCACAAACTGAATGCCCAAATGGTGATGCAAATGCCTCAAATCAGACATCTCAAATGAGGCATGCAAATCAGCCTTAAAATAAGCAATATGCTTCTCAATAGGACCAGTGAGCAGCATGTCGTCAACATAGACAACAATGATCAAAAGCACATCATTAGCACGCTTAACATATAAGGTGCTTTCAGTTGGACTGTTCTCAAAACCATCTGCAATCAGATAGGCATGTATCTTCTCATACCAACCACGTGGTTCTTTTTAAACCATATAATGCCTTCTTTAACCTGCACACGTGGTTTTCATGCTCTTTCTGCACAAAGCCACGGGGCTGAAAAACATACACTTCTTCATGTAAGTCACCATTCAGAAATGTTGTTTTAATGTCCAACTGATGTACATTCCAACCATGATGGGCTGCAAGTGCACAGATGCTCCGAACAGTAGTCATACGGCATGTAGGTGCAAAGGTGTCATCAAAATCAATGCCTCTTTCCTGTGCATAACCCTTTGCAACAGGCCTAGCCTTATACCTGTCAACTGTACCATCAGGTTTACGCTTCAACTTGTATACCCACTTAGTGCCACTGGCCTTCTTGCCAGGAGGCAAGTCACATAAAGACCAAGTACCATTCTTCATTATTGCATCAACATTCCTAGCTTGGTACAATGTAGTAAGTGTATCCCAAACATCCTTAGCTGTTCTGCAAGAGCGTATGTGAGGAATAATGGCATGTTTGACAGACAAAGCTATCAATGCATGTGTCTGGGCATCTCTGCCATCCCAACGAATGTGCTCTGCAGTAGGTGCATCAAAAACCGTAGTACGAACAAGAACATGCAGAATATCATCATCTTCGACACCTTCTACATCAGCTTTTGCACCTGCTGTTGTAACAATTGTAGGTGTAATAGGACGTTTTTCAACACCCTGCACAATGTTCCATATTCCTTTTGCAACCAATACATGTCGTATCGTATAAGCCCACAACGGGTAGTTGGTACCATCCAACTTGTCCTCAACAGCCAACATACGAAATACATCACTCCTTTCAGCCATGGCCGGTGACTAAAATACCTTGATGCAGAAAATAAATTGTATCTCAAAAAGTTGAATGGAACTGGCCAGACGAGTTCTGCTAGACTGTAGCAGACTTCGAGACGCTTAAATTGGCGAACAGAAACTGGTATATACCTTTGGCACAAAAAGACGAAAAAGCCTACACAAGCGCTGCGATAGTGCGTTCGGAGGCCGAAAGGAGCTCAGATCGCAATTTCAGCACCACATAGCGAAGCTTTTTTGATCTCGAAAACACGCTGAGTATGCTCACCAAAATTCGTGCGATTCTGAGACTGCAAGCGGAGGAGTGTTGACGGCACCCTAGATGAAGCCACGACCTGCTCTGATACCAATTGTTGGAGTTAGACGTCTGCGGAAGCACGCGAACAGCACAAGGAAGAAGAAGCTTGGAGCACAACACACAATACTGAATGTATTACTAGATAATGTACAAAGATAAGTAGCCCATTAGGGCAATAGGCGTATATAGAAGCTGGGGGAGAAAACCTCCTAAAGAGGGAAAAAAGTGCCCCGGTGGTATTAGTGTGTTCAGACACTTCACTACCTAAATATATCAACAACCCATAAGGGCAAAAGGCGTATATACAAGCCGGGGGAAAAAAATCTCCTAAAGAGGGAAAAAAGTGCCTCGGCAGTCCTAGTGTGTTCACACACATCACTACCTAAATATATCAACAGACACACACACACACATACATACATACACATACATAAAATCACCTGCATACATACACACACATGCATATACACGCATATGGATACATACATACAAACATGCATACACACAAACATATGCATACACACATATATCATACACACATACACATACACACACACATACACTCCTATACACACATATACATACACATGCATACACACACATACACATACACATACACATATACATACACATACACATACACATACACATACACATATACATACAGACATACACATACACAAACATAAACATATACACACTTAGAAACACACACATACATATGTACACACACATGTATACACACATGCATATGTATACATACATACAAACATTCATACACACACATATGCATACACACACATATGCATGTACACACCCATGCATACAATTGCATGCACACATATACATACACATGCATACACACACATACACACACATATACATACACATACATAAACACACATAAAAACACATAAACACATACATGTACACATACACACACATATACATACATACACATAAACAGACGCACACATACATATATACACACACATGCATACATACACACATGCATACATACACACATGCATACACACACATACACATACACAACATAAGTAACAAACACAAACATACACCTACATATATGATGGAGATGATTAATCTCCAAAACACAACTTATACTTGAGTTTAGAACACCTCTATATCAAGTATAACTCAAAACCCTCTTCAAATTTGGATACTCTTTACCAAAGTATGAATCTCTATCACTTCTATGAATTGTAACTTCACTCAAAAAAGTATGCTTCACAGAACTCTTTCATTGACTGATGAAATGGTTAAAGTTTCCTATGAAACTTTGTCACAACACTCCTCTAATGTTTTTTCAGCTACTACAAGTGAAAGGTCTTCAAAAGAACTTATAAAACTTCAAATTTACTTCAATAAGTAAACCTATGTTTGAAACAAACTTTCTCTATAGGCCACTTTTGCATATGCAACTTTAACTACGTGGTTCTCTCAATCTACAACCCGTTTAATCAAATGCTTTTAGACATAGATGGCTTACCTTCCAACTTAGAATTTGAGTCCTCATTTGTGTAAAACTTTACACTCTATACTGAGATCTGATCAAATCATTGATCATCAAATTTGCACGTGTTTCAGAAGTCACTTAATACATTTACACATACAAATGTTCCTACTCACAATTCTCTTAGCTTGTTTGCAATCCGAATCTCAAAACTTAACCATAGATGCCTTAACTATGCAATTAGACACATACAAAACGATTTCTAAAATGATCAAGCACAGAAGGAGAAATAGAGAAAAGATCCACGCACAATTCTCAGAAAAAACTTCTTCTATTCAACTCATCTTACATCGGATGGATCATTCTCATTCAAGTGATGATCTAATCCTATCTATATCATCTATACTTCTTCTCTCATATGTATTGCATCCATATACAAGTATATATAGGCATATCTATACATATGTGTCAGTATTAAAGAAGTATTTATGAACTAGTTACAAACTTAATGTACATATATATACAAATCACTTTCCTCTGATTCTTCTCTTTTCTTCATGCTTCATCCTCTATTCTTTTCTTTATCCTTCACTCTTCATTCTTCATTGTAATCATCAATTAATGATTGTCCTACTCCAACACCTCCCCCTCAATCTTTAATTGTGATTACCTACATCTTTTTTATCCTTGCCATATCTTTGAATCTCTGCAACTTGGATCCATCCAAACTCTTTGGCAACATATCTTCAAGTTGATCCTTTGTAGGGGTATGGTTTACTTCTATTTCTTTATCAATAACCTTCTCTCTTTAAAAACGATATTGAATCTCAATATGTTTGGTCTTGGCATGAAACATAGGGTTAGTTGCCAAATACAAAGAACTCATGTTGTCTCCACAATTGATAGGAGTATTCTGAATGATATCAAAACTCTTCATGAGAGTTTTTAGCCATATAACTTCCTTTGCAGCTTCTACCATACCTTTCTACTTTTCTTTTGTAGATGAGAAAGCAATTGTATGTTCTTCCTAGAACACCATTAAATTAACTTATCTTCCACATAACACAAATACCCATGTGTTGATCTTCTATCATCAGAGTTACTTGCCCAATCTGCATCACTATATATCTTGATCCTTTTATCTGAAGTAAATCCATAACACAAACCTTCTTTAAGTGTGCCCTTGATATAATTAAGCACCCTTTGACCTGCAATCCAATGTTCCTTTCTAGGACAATGCATGAATTGAGATAAAACTCGAACTGCATATGAAAAATAAGGCCTTGTTAATGTAGCATAAATTAAGCTATCCACCAAACTCTGATAAAGCTTCATGTCTTTGAATTGTTCTCCTCCATATCTACTTAACTGGTCCAATAGACTTCACCTTGTGCTTTGTATTGTCAGCTATTTGAACTGTATGATTAATCACTTTATTCTCCAAATTAGTCATTAAAGCAATGTTACCACTCAGATGATTGATCTTCATTTGGAACTTCACATGTTGCATTCATGATTAGAGTTGAATCCTCCTTATGATCTGATGCATAATTATAGTAGGTATTAATGTAGGACTGACCTTGAAAGTTTCTTCCACCATTTCTTCCAAAGAAGCCTCTTTTACCTCTACCTCTGAAACTTCCTCTCTGATTTCTTCTAACTCCGCCTCTTTGATTATAACTCTGATTAAAGTTACTAACACTTTGATTGCTATACCAACATTCATGAGCCTGATGATTAGTCTTACCACATATCCAACAAGATTTGCCATTATCCTTGTTGTTTCTACCTTTTCCTCTACTTTTGCACTTCCTCTTCCTCTTAGGAAGTTTGCTTGGCTTGGAGTACCTTCATCTTCAATTGATTGTTTCTTTCCTTTGATAGCTTTCTTCTTATCCGTAGAATACATTGCATGACCTCCACTCTTATCAACATCTCCTTTGATATCATTCTCAAAAGTTAGCATATGTCCTAACAATTGATTCAAATTAGGAGTGAAATGATCTAATGAAAGTTCAATTGACAAGATAAAAGGCTTCCACTTCTCATATCCTCTTAGACCTGTGAGAATTCGTCTTACCAATTTATCTTCTTCAATGTCTTCATCAACTGCACCTAAAGAATAAGCAATGCCTTTCATCTTTGTCACATAATCAAATATTGATTGTGAGGCCTTCTTCTTAAGTGTGGTAAACTCTGCCCATAGTGATGCTTTCCTTGACTTTTTTGTGTTTTGAAAATGCTCCTCCAAAGCATTCCATATATCACTTGCACTTTCAAGTCCTCTAATATGAGGAAGCAAGTAATCATTCACTGCCATATAGATTATGCTCCTTGTTTGAGCATCCTTCTTTATCCAAACCTTTAAGTCTGCAAGGTCCTTCCTAGTAAGAACACTAGGATCTTTGAATTTTGGCTTTTCATCTTCTCCCATAATATATCCTATCAAATCTTTGCTCATAAGATGAGCTTCCATCCTGATAGATCAAATAGGATAGTTCTCTCTGTCCAACTTCTGAATTTCGAGACTATCCCCCATTCTTTCTTCACTTGTACTATCAAATCTTCAGCCTTATGAGTAATCAAAGTACATTAGCTTCAAAATTTGCTCCTTCTAATCCTTTTGATTGCTCTCGTGTGTCTCCTTTTAGGTTTTCCTTCACACTTTGCACTTTTGAATCTTCAAATGTTGAATTTTGCATGTTTGCAGCAGTCGGGGTCTTCCTTTCCTTCAACTTTGATCAAATCTGCTTTGATACCACAGATGGAGAATAATCTCTAAAAGAAAAGTATACCTGTGCAAACATTAGAGGATTGTTGTGACAAAGTTTCATAGAAAAATTTAACCATTTCATCAATCAATGAAAGAGTTTTGTGAAGCAGACTTTTCTAAGTGAAGTTACGATTCACAAAAGTGATAGAGATTCATAGTTTGGTAAACAGTATTCAAAATTGAAGAAGGTATTGAGTTGTACTTGATATAGAGGTGTTCTAAACTCAAGTACAAGTTCTTCAAAAGAACTTATAAAACTTCAGACTTACTTCAATAAGTAAACCTATGTCTGAAACAAACTTTCTCTATAGGTGACTTTTACATATGCAACTTTAACCACTTGGCTCTCTCAATCTACAGCCCGTTTAATCAAATGATTTTAGACATACATGGCTTACCTTCCAACTTAGATTTTGATTCCTTATTTGTGTAAAAATTTACACTCTACATTGAGATCTTATCAAATCATTGATCATCAAATTTGTGTTGCATAAGTCACTTAATACATTTACACATACAAATGTTCCTACTCACAATTCTCTTAGCCTGTTTGCAATTGGACTCTCAAATCTTAACCAAAGATGCAATTGGACTCTCAAAACATAACTATGTACTTAGAGACATACAAAAAGATTTCTAAAATGATCAAGCACAGAAGGAGAAATAGAGAAAAGATCGACACGCATATCTTAGAAAAAACTTCTATTCAACTCATCTTACATCTCATGGATCATTCTCATTCAACTTATGGTCTACTCCTCTCTATATCATCTACACTTCTTCTCTCATAAGTATCCCATCCATATGCAAGTATATATAGGCATATCTATACATACTTGCTAGTATTACAAAAGAATTTATGAGCTAATTACAAACTTAATGTACATATATATACAAATCACTTTCCTCTGATTCTTCTCTTTACTTCATGCTTCACCCTTTGTTCTTTTCTTTATCCTTCACTCTTCATTCGTCATTGTAATCATTAGTTTATGATTGTCCTGCTCCAACAATATATGCACACAAACATATATGCATACACACACGTACACATATATCCATAGAGACACACACATACATTCACATACACATGTATACATAGGCACACATATGCATACATTCCATACACACACGCATACACACATACACATGCATACACACATGCACACATACACACACATACACATGCATACACACATGCAAATGCATATACACATGCACATGCATACACACATGCATATGCACATGCACATGCATACACAGACACACATACACATGCACATGCATACACACACACATACACACATACACACATACACATACATGCATAAACATACACATACAAACACATACATACGCATACACACATACACACACATATGCATACATGCATACACATACACATATACATGCTTACACACATACACATACATGCATATATGTACACACACATACACATATCCACACGTATGCACATACATAAACAAACAAAAACATACACACACATACAGAGGCACATAAACACACATACATGCATACAAATACAGACATATACATGCATACACATACACACATACATGCAAACACATACATACACATACATGCATACACATACACACACATACATAACAAACAAAAGCATACACATACACACATACATACATAGACATCCACATAGACACACACACAAACACACTCACATACACACATATGCATATGAAACGCATATACATACACACATATGCATATGAAAAGCATATACATACACACACATGCATACACACATCCACACACATACACATACATGCATATACACATACACACGCATGCATACATATACACAACAATACACATGCATACAAACATGCACACACATACACATGCATGCATATACACATACATATACATGCATACACTTACATACACATACACACACATACACATATATACAATGCATACACATGCACACACATACACATACATGCATACACATACACAGACACATACACATACAAACACAAACATATGCATACACACACATACATATACACAGAAATACACACACACATACACATATACACCAACACATACACTCACATACACACATATACATACGCACACATATACATACATGTATATACACACACATGAACATGCATACACACATGCATGCACATACACATATATGCATACACATATACACATACACATGCATACACACATGCACACACATACATGTACATGCATACACACATACACACACATACACATGAATATACACATACACATACAAACACACATACACATGCATACACACATATGTAACAAGCACAAACATACACATATACACACACATACATGCACATACATATACACACACATACACACACATACACACATACATGCATACACATCCACACACATACACATACATAACAAACATAATCATACACATACACACATACATATACACATACATACACACACAAACATATACACACACATACACATACATCCACACAAACACACACACACACATACACTCATATACACGCGTTGGTGGATAAACACACCTATGTGCACAACCAAAGCAAATGAACCATCCTAGGATCCTGAATTTTTCCAAAAATGCTTTGTGCTTTCTAAGTTTCTCTGAGTACATGTAGAGAATGATAATGAAACTGTGCAGGTTAAAATCACTCCATTTGGATATTGGATGATGCCTCTAACCAGCTATAATGAAACAAATTACTTGATCTTTTCAAAGAGTATTAGCTTACTACACAGACACTATTCTAGACATTTCTTCTGCACTTGTGCAGGCACTGATCTCAAGACTTATACCACTAAAAGTAGAACTTATAATGTTAAGAAGACAAAAATCATTGCAAATGGATTCAGGATGAAGGAGAAACAACAATTACAACATCAAGGAGTCTACCAAGATCATCTAGAGAGAGAGTATATAAAAGTGAAATTTCTACAAAATATGTAAGGAATAGCTTGTAGGGGGTGTGGTTAAGCAAGGGGGCAACTTGGTCATGTGTTTCCATGACTCTAATAGAACTTATAAGCTTTTCAACAAGACAAAAATAATTGGAAATGGATTCGAGATGATGGAGAAACAATAATTACAAGATCACGGGGTCTACCAAGATCATCTGAAATTTTTCCAAAATATGCATAGAATAGCTATTAAGGGGTGTGCGTAATCAAGGAGGCAGCTTGGGAACATATTTCCATGACTCTAAGTCATAATACAACTCATTAGAGGTTTTAAAGATCACATACTAACCTCTTTAACCAATCACAAGCATATACATTTCAAAAAGTGAGGTCCAATCACATGAAGAGGTGATCTATTTCTTCTCTAATAAAAATCTTTCAATTATAGAAATCACTTGATGCCTCCAACTCATGGAAATCATCCTCCTTTGATTGTGGATGATGTGGAAGCTCAAGTTGGGGCATGCTCCCACACTCTTGAGCTAAAAATGCATCTTAACTTCCAACAACATATACATAAGCACACATTTACATACATGCCATATAGACATGCACACACATATACATACATGCATACACACATATAGGTGCATACACACATACACATATATGCAAACACATACACACACAGACACATGCATATACACACACATGCATACACACATACACATGCATATGCACATACACATACACAAATACACACATACACATACATGCATACACTTACACATACATACACATACACATTCATACACACACATACACATATTATACATGTTTACATACATACACATACATGCATACATATACACACACATATACATATACACACATATGCACATACATAACAAAGACAATATACACATGCATACATATACACACACATACACACACATATACAATTGCATGCATACATACACACATACATGCATCCACATACACACACATACATAACAAAAAAAAATCATACACGTGCACATATACATATATACACACATACACACATGCATACACACACATACAGAGACACCCACATAGACACACACACTTGCATACACACATATGCATAGACACACATATACATACATACATATGCATACACACATGCATACACATACACATACATGCATACACACATACACATGCATACAAACATCACACACATACACATGCATATACACATACCCATAAACACATACATATATATGCATACAAATACATAGGCATACACATGCATACACACATGCACACACATACACATACATGCATGCACACATACACATACACATACACACACATACACATACACAAACACACACATACACACATACATACATGACAAACATAAACATACACATACACTCACATACATATACATAAACATACACACATGCATGTATACACACATACACATATACACCAACACATACACTCACATACACACATATAGATACATGCACATACACATAGATGCACATGCATACACACATGAACATACATACACATACATGCATACACACATACACACACATACACACACATACACACACATACACACACATACACACACATACACATACATGCATACACATATAAAATTGGTGCTTAAAAGAGATGCAGATACTTATGTCACATCATTATGATAATGCAATGTATGCATTGTTCTTATATATATATATATATATATATATATATATATATATATATATATATATATATATATATATATATATATATATATATATAT
Source organism: Ceratopteris richardii (assembly GCA_020310875.1). Lineage (NCBI taxonomy): Eukaryota > Viridiplantae > Streptophyta > Polypodiopsida > Polypodiales > Pteridaceae > Ceratopteris > Ceratopteris richardii. The sequence continues at coordinate 69,936,169 of CM035430.1, read as the reverse complement.
ATATATATATATATATATATATATATATATATGTGTGTGTGTGTGTGTGTGTGTGTGTGTGTGTGTGTGTGTGTATGTCTCTGTGTGTGTGTGTATATGTGTGTGTGTGTTTGTGTGTATTAGGTTCAAGAACTTTCCTTAGAGTAGGACCAATAGTAATCTTGGTTTGCTTCTCTTTAGTTAGCTTCACTAGACCTCCTTGACCATGTTAAAACTCAAGCTTCGAGCAAAAAAATACTGGGAAATCAAACATGAGAATGTGGAGCAATTTAAGGATGCCAAAAGATTCCATAACGAAAACTCAATTAACCACTCCTTGAATCATCTCAAGTAAGTCCTCGAATTTGGGAGGTGGTTTCTAAATTTTAGAAGTCAATTTATCACTATATAAATAGCATGTATCACGACTTTGTTTGGTCCATCTTCTTGGAGTTTTAGTTCATTTAGAGTGAGCACTAAGTGATGGAGTTGTAATAAGCAAGCCCCTTGCTTGCTTGCTTGTTTTCTTTGAGGGGGCATATCTATGTTTCTGCATAGAAAATGTTGCAAATTTCTACCCCTGAGTTGTTAGCAGTAGTTCTGCCTCCTTATATATCTATTTGATGTATATCTTTTCTCATTGGATAGCTATTGGAGTCTAGTTTAAGCTCAGTAATGCTCGCAAGCCTTCTCTAACTACTTTGGGAGAAACATTTGTTTTAGTGAAATTTGGTGATTGATATCTCTCTTTGTGTGTAGGTTTTGTTGGAACTATTTTACTTTGAGTTGTAAGGGCTGGTTTGTATTTTGCATTTATCTGTTTGCTTTGCTTTTGGTGTCATTGGGTAGCAGTTAGAGTGCTCTAAAGTTAAGCCAATTTTAAAATTCATTCTATGTATATTCTTTGAGAAATGTTTGTTGGAGTGAAGTGAGGTCTTTGTTTGACTAGTAGTTATGAGCATTCAACTAGTTCATCTTGGGGACATTGTTTCTCTTTGTGTAAGCATCCATTTAGAGTGAGATTTATTTTATTCGAAAGATCTTGGCATCTCATATAGGTCCAAAAACTCTCACTAGATTTCTCTGCATATGTTTTGTGAAAAAGCATTCTTGGTGTGCATAGGTGAAATAAGGGTACCTATGGAGGTCATTCATGCTTCATCATTGCATACAAGTTGAGATACTTCCCCCGATAGTGGTATCACAACATTTTGGCATCTTTCAAACATCCAATACAAGCAAGACGACCTCGTGGAGCTAGTGGTTGAATATTTTCATCAACAAAACCTTGTTGGAGGTAGCTCACATCATGGGGGAGGTATTCTACTCAAAATTTCAACTGTGAAGGTGTCCATCTAAGGAAATCTTTGGTCTATCATATAGTGCCCTGAATGTTTCTCAAGTTTCAAGTCCTTTGAATGAGTGACTTGTGAGAAATTGCCAACTTTGTAAAGGTATATCACTACACATAGGCAGAGAGTGGTGCAAACATGTAGCCTATTTTGTAGAGAATAGTTCTCCTAGTTGGAATACCCATTTAGGATGATTTAAAACTTATTGTGTAGCTCTTAAAGCACTCTAAGTCTAGAAAGTTTCATTTTAATTCTCTATAGAGGTGCAGAGAAGAGTTTAGAATAGTGAGCATATATTACTACTTGTTGGCCTAGTGGAGGGCAAACATCTTCCATTGTTGCATTGGGGTCTTAGAACCATCACCTATCAGTGGTATTAGAGTCATTTTGGAGGCTTGGAGACATCAGTGGGAATCATATTCAAGACTTGAAGGGATCAAGAAAACTCATGGAAGCATAAGGAGGACTTATCAAAGCAAGAAGACATCAAAAGGGGGCTACGTCTATTGAGATCTCAACGAGTCAAAGGTTAGCAAGGGAAAAGCTATCAAAAGGTAATATACACACCTTCTAAAGCATACAAAAACCTAAGGAGAAGCTAGAGGAGCAACTCAGAGCTCAATATTGCTGAGTGTAATGCACAAATAGAGAATTTAGAAAAAGGCAATTATCAACCATGGAAATTTAGAGTTAGCAACTACCTTATGGGCAAAGGATTGTCGGGATTAGTGAGTGGAATGGAGCCAACGCCTCATGTACATGATCCATCACTTCAAGGCCAGTTCAAGGCACTTAATGAATGGATAGAAAAGGATAAGAGTCATATTCATTCTATCCCAACACATAAGCAATATCATGATAGGGCATATACAAGACTTGGATACATCCAAGAAGGTTTGGGAGACCTTGGAGAGATTGTAATCTTTATCAACCGAGGCAAGGAAGATTCATCTCAAGAATGAGCTATATAATCTTTGGAAAACAAAAAGTACTAACATAAACGAGTACATTTTGAAGGTTAAAGAGCTTGCACATGCCCTAGGCTCAATTGGGAGCCCAATCAAAGATGACAATATTATCACGCACACTCTTAATGGCAAGGTACCTCAAATGAAAGAATTACAGAGGTAAAGAATGGCAAGGTACCTCAAATGAGAGAGAATACAAAATAAGTGATTTAGGAAAATTATCGTATTTTCTTGGAATGGAAATCACTTATGTAGATCATGGTATATATATATATATATATATATATATATATATATATATATATATATATATATATATATATATATATATATATATATATATATATATATATATATATATATATATATCACAAGAAAGGTATCTTCTGAACTTACTGAAGAAGTTTAACATGGAGAATTACAGAGAATCTTCAACTCCATTGGAACTAAATCATAAGCTTAGCAAGTATGATGGTGCAAATTTCAAAGACATGAGGAAGTATCAATGGTTAGTGGGAAGTTTAATTTATGCTATGCTAACAAGACCTGATCTAACTTATATAGTGGGAGTTCTTTCACAATTTATGCACTTTCCAAAGATTGCATGTCAAAAAGTTCTCAGATATATAAGAGGAATTATAAAGGAAGGATTATATTATCCTTTTACCTCGTATATAAAGTTGAAGTCATACAATGACTTAGAGTGGGCTAGAAGTCAAGATGATAGAAGATCAACACATGGATACATGGTGTAGATTGGTGATAAGCTCGTAAGCTAGTGCTCAAAGAAGCAACAAACAATGGCTTGATCATCAACTAAAGTAGAATACAAAGGACTTGTAGAAGCATTTAAAGAAGTAATATGGATGTAGACCTTGTTCAAAAGCTTGGGCATTGATCAAGGTATACCTACTATATATGGAGATAATATGAGTTCATTATATCTTGCAACAAACCCAATATTTCACGGAAGGACAAAGCACATAGAGATTCAACATCATTTCTTGGGAGAAAAGGTAACGGAAAAGGAGCTCGAAGTCCTATATACTCCTACAAAAGATCAGATAGCAAATATTTAGGCAAAAAGTTTGGATGGAGTGAAGATAAGCAGATTCAAAGGAATGGTAGGGATAAAAGAGAAGAAGGATATATAAAGAAATTAGAGGATGCTAATTAGTGATTGAGGGGGAGCTGTTTGGGCTTCACTCAGCAAATAGACTTGAAGGTTGGAAGACATCGAAGAAAAGAAAAACAAGGACCAAGAACTAGAAGACAAAACATTCAGAAAAACCATGCCTATGTGAAGGGACAAATTCACAATTGCAAACTAGAGAGTCAATCAGAATCCTGGAGATTACACACTCCTTGATTTTAGGAGCATGTAGAGCATCTATATATAAATGCTCCCTTGACAAAGCAGGGGAGTGGATAGTGAAGTAGATGATGAAGTGGAGAATGAAGAAAGAAAGAGACATATAGACTGTGTTGAATATAGAATATAGTACATACTGATCGACTATAAATAAAGCAAGCACAACAGAGGACTTAGTTTAGAATATATACAAGAGAGAGAGAGAGAGAGATTAGAGAAATTATAGTGTAAGTCCTACATGTGAGAGAGGCAGCTAAGATGAATCTGAGAGAGATGTTGATGGAAAGTTACTCAGAGTAGGAGAACTTTCTATGGTTATGAGCAAAAGAAGGCCATACCATTCTATACACACCTTCTCTAATAGAAAACACATATTCATGGAATATAGTAGAGTCAACTCTCTTTATGTGAAGAAATCTAATTGATTTCATAACTCTATGAATGTCAGTTATAGTTATGAGTCTTATAGTGTTTTTCAGTTCTCGACATATAGTGTAAAAGTTTTCATAAGTGGTAGCATACTGTGAAGTTATCATCTTCTATTACAGTGGAACTAAAGATATGTGCAAATCAAAACATGCACTCAAAAAGTTAAGTTCAATTATAAAGGTATGTCAAGTTGATGAAGTCAGGAATTCAAATTTTGTACAAGTGCAAGTGTAGGCGGTAAAGCAATAGGAAGACACCAGACTGTGTGATTTTTCAGAAGTTTCAACAACGGAGCGATGTGGAGGTGATCGCAATCCGAGTGGATCGGGTCCGGTCGTGGCACACACAGGGTGTATGAAGCTAATGAATGTTGGAAGGTTTAAAGATGTGAAGGTGAAATTAATGTTGAGAATGGAGAAGAGAGAGATGTTGAAATAATTATGGGAATGGGAATGTAGGTGTGCAAGTTAGATTGATGACTTGAATGATAAAAATGAAAGAGAACCATACACACGAATCAAATTCGGAAGGAAGAATGGTCCATTGGAGGAGCTTCTTAAACACTTCCTAATTCTAATCCATATGTATAGCCTTCTTTGGATGATATGTATGCATGATGAGAATAGATGGAATCCTTACACATAAATCAGTTTCGAAAGGAATAATGGTCCAATATTGGAGCTTCTTATACACTTTCAGAAACTAATAAATATGTATGGATTTGTATGGATTATATGCATGCAAGTGAATTATGATGATGGATTTTACTCACAAGCTCAAAGAAACAGCCTCACTGGTTCAACGCAATACTGCGGAGCCTTCTCACACATAGAAGAAATAGAAGACATGTAAAAATACTTAAGAGACTGAGAGAGGAGACAAGAGACAAGTGACAAGTGACATGAATTAAAAGGATTTGAATTAAGTTACATGTAAAATATCGTCGTGGTACGTCATGCTAAGCAGTCTACTGATCAAAGGTGGTTCCGACCCTCAAACCATGACAGTTCAACCGAATGTCACACGTAAGAAGGTGAGTTCCACTCCAGTGACCCTATGTCTGTCTAGGCTCGTAACGTCTAACTAAAGAAGTTTAAGACTCATTAAAATCAGCTCTAACTCACTCACACGCTCCACCGAGGGTGAGCCAAGATAGAGATGCTGGTTTCAAGAGCCTATCCTAGATAGGAGTTCTAACTTAAATTTGAAACTAGGTTCTATACTCATACTAGCTCACCTTGGATCCTCACTCGCTCAATCGAGGGTGATCGTCTCAAGGAAATCGTAAGCTAGCATGAGCCCTATGGATGCCTAACAATGATGCTCTAGGAGTTTGGAGGGGGGTTTATATAGTTTTTTGAATGAATTTGGGCCCTTGGATCTAGAGAAATCAACTCTCAACTCTAGGATCACTACTTTCGATTACAACCATTTGATTAATCAAATCAATGGCTTGGAATTGTTCTTTCTATCAAATCTAGTGTAAAGGAGTGAAATTTAGGCGCCCTCATTCTCCACCATTGGATCTGGGGATGATCTGGACCGTCGGATCAGTGCTGACATCAATTCGGATAAGATAAGCCACTATTTTTGGAGAAATGCTGCATTATTGATCTTTGATTGTAAAAAAGGTCTTCTTTTATGGAAAAAATTCGTGGATCCTCCTTCCTTTATGCTTTAGTGCATCTCCACCCTTGAATATGAGCTCATCTTGACCGTACAACATGGTTCAATCATATTTTGACATGTGGCAGACATTCAAGCCTTCAATTTTCTTAAACTAGAAAACTGCGGTGATCCTGAAAACTGGACTTTGTACTCTTTGACCCTCCAAAAAGACTTTGATGAAGATGAAACTTTGTAGGACTATGTTTCCAAAGATCTCCTTCAGGAATATGCAGGAAAAACTCCCATCTGAATCTCCCTTGTACAAGTTTGACTATATTTGGAAGCTTGCAAGGTGGCATTAAGGTGTCTAGGAAGCTCTGATAGCCTTGAAAATTTGTACAAATATGTAGCCACATATGATCTTTATACATGCCAAACCATATGGCTAACATAATTTTCTATACAAGAATTTGTAGGGTCAAACTAGAAAAATTACATTTTTACAAAATGAACATAGCATATCAATGTGCTACAAAATCCATTTTCTGCTAAAATTTAGGCTATAGACTGCCTTTGACAATCTTTACAAGTATATGGATTTTCATCTAATTTGGTGACAATGAAATTTTTGCCCTAATTTCCCAACTTTGACCAGCTTTGACCGCTACCATGGACTTTCTTGATTTCTTTGAAACTTTGTATGTGACCTTCCTTTGACATCCTTGATGCATCCTGGACTTCTCGGGGAATTCTGGCTACCTTCGCCAAATATGTTTTTTGTAGGCCTTCACAAGTGAGAGAGGAGAGCAAATCTCGACGACATTCGCCCCCACTAAACCTGCGATTCCTCCGGAAGCGCCACTCTAGCATCTGTGAAAAACAAAATGTTCCAGGCATCAAATTCTTTTATAGGCAACATAAGAAAGATGGAAGGAAAATTGATTATATGCATGAATAAGTAGGTAACGTGACATGAAGCAAAATTTGCATGAAAGAAATAATTGAAACAGGCAACATGAATATGCATGAACAAATAGGCAACATATATGCAAATGAACAAGCAACATTGGCAACAAGAAAAAAAAAAACAAGCATCAATATGAAGTGGAAGTGGATGTATTGAGTCGTTTTAAGCATCAGTTCCTCTCATCTTGAAGAAAATTTTGTACCTTTTTCATAAAGCAATCTACCTTAAATATGATTATAAACAAAGATTTAGGATTTTCAAGAGACATCTTTCATCTTTAGCTTATTTTAGATCAACTCCTTTCCTACATAAATATGAATATGCTCTTTCTCTAATAACATGCAAGGAAATCTAACTACACTCCACTAATGCATAAATCTGCCTATATAGCCCATGATTTATTCTACTATGCCTCTTTATCCTCCTTTGGCTTGCCTCTTTTTTTTTTTTTTTTTTTTGATGATGATGATGATTCGGCAACTTTATGGTTACGATCACTTTTTTGGGGTGGAAGAAAGTGTAAACTTCTTGGTAACATGTAGCTTCTTTTTTTTTTTTTTTTTGACGAGGAAAAATTAAACCCCGATACAAGGTACAACCATTTTTGATGACGGAGAACAGTCGTTTAAACTCCGATACAAGTGCTGTGAGATGGGCTAAGGATGTAGAAACATGCAATAGCAGGAGCTAGGATTTCAACAATTATGCTTTCGATATAGGATACATATGCATGTTTATATATGAAAGTCATGTCACCAAAATAAACCTCCAAATCTACATGCCCTATCTTTCCACAATCCTAGATTATAATCAATTCCTTAGTAGATAAGTTACTACTTAAGATACAATTTTACACAAGTAGAGAAATCATCATTTTCTTTTTTTGACTCAAGTGATGTGGATATGCAATGCAATGCAATGCAAAGACTGAAAAAAAACATGCATGAAACAAGCATGGAAAAAAGAAAAAAAAAATAGAATGAACTTGAAAAAAAACAAAGCAACATGAACTTGAAAAATTAATAATATTTTTATATGTTTTTTTTTTCCTTTTTTTTTATTTATATTTTTATTTTTTATAACATGGATACTCCTGTTTATGAATCGGCCTCATTGTTGTCATCTTCTTCAATGTCCTCATCCAAAATGTACTCGTCATTATCACGTTTCTTGAATACCTTTATCCTTTTACTTGCAATCAAAGTTTTTAGTGCAACACCATTTAATTCACAAAGAGCATACGTACCATTGTTGTTGACTTTTGATACAATGTATGGCCCAAACCACCGTTGAGTGAGCTTTTTGCGTGCATCATATTGAGAGTCAAATGTACTATCATAAATGAGCACCCAATCTCCTACTTCAATTGGCTTAGGACGCAATCGATGAGTTTTATCAAAATAATGCTTGTTCTTCATTCTAGATTCTCTTAATTTTTCAACAGCATCATCAAGTCTTAATTTACCTTGTTCTAACTGTTTAATATGCAAACTCAAAAAATCATCAGTAGACATGTTTTCAGACCAAGGCAAATTTGACCATGCAGAAATATGAGACTGAATTGGAAACAATGGTTTTTGACAGTACATGAGTTCAGCAGGCATATATCCAGTAGTACGTGTGCATGTCATTCTATCTGCCCAAAGTGCAAAAGGTAAGAATTTAGGCCATTGTTTGATGTCACCGTTACATGCTTTAGATATGGCTTTCACAATAGGTGGATGCCCTCTCTCTATTTTACCATTGGCCTCTGGATTATATGCAGTGGTGAGAGACAAACGAATACCGTGATGCTCAAAGAACTCTTTAGCTTCTCTCGCATTTAACTCTCCACGATCGGCAACTACTTTCTCTATGTACCCAAAGCGACTTATGACATCTTCAAGCAAGAATTTGCAAACATTGGCAGTGGTCTTAGATCGTAGTGCACGTCCCTCTACATGATTAGTTAAGTCTTCTCTTGCAAGTACAATGTAACGCATTTTGTCAATACCTTTAGGCATAGTTACAAGATCTACTACCCACTTGTAGTGAATACAAGGTGGATAAGTAGGATGCAACGGATCTCTATGTTTGACTGATGAATGAAGTTGACAAGTAGAACATGTAGAAACATAGCTACTAATGTCAACATACATCCTAGGCCAATAATAGGTACTTCTAATTTTTTCATATGTTCCAAAAAATCCTTTATGACCTGCCCATAATGTCTCATGCATTTCCTTCATTACTTGCAATTGAAGACCTCTCTTTCCTAGGACTCGTTGTGGATTCTTAACCTTACCCTTAGCATGTCTCCAAAGATAACCATTACATAGGAAAAAGTTATAAGCTCGTTTCCTAATGTTACGGAATCTATTCGTAGTCCAGCTAGGTAATGGTTGTAGTGTACTGAGATACTTTCCTATGTCTCTCCATTCATCTTCGTACTCAGACTCATGAAATTTCTCATACTCATATATATGTGGAACATAGTCAACTAAATTCACATTCTTTATTAGATCACTTTCAAGATCATCATCAAATCTAGCTCTCGATAACATATCAGCAACTGAGTTTGACTTACCTGAAATATGAACTAACTCAGGATTTATGAACTTAATATATGAGATCCATCTAAGCATGGCTATATTAGGAGATGAACAATTGGCTATCATTCCAATGAGAGGCAAACAATCAGTCTCAACTTTGACATTTGCACCAATGAAATATTCTTTGTCTGTTTTCAAAGTTGTTACCATACCCCATAGTTCTCCTTTGATCTGTGGATATTTTCGTTGTGTTTCATGTAGAATTTTGGCACCAAACCTAATTGCATATCTATTCCCTTCACTATCATCTTGACTTATTACCCAAACTATACCAATAGGACTAGTATCAACAGTCAATATAATAGGTTTGTTAGCAGAATAGTCTACACGCTTAAGGATGGGAGCTTCAAGCAATAATTTCTTCAATTTACGCATAGCTTGAGTGTGTTTGTCAGTCCAAATAAATTTTTGTTTCTTCCTCAACAAGTCATAAAGACAATCAGCAACATGAGCAAAGTGAGGGATCCAAATAACATAAAAGATGCAAGCACCAAGAAATCTACGTACCTCACTCACGTTGTTACATGTTTCAGAAATCTTGCTAATGGCATCAACTTTTTGTGGGTATGGCTTTCGACCATAATGGCCACATAAATGTCCAACAATAAGTACCTCGTTGACACCAAAAACAGATTTCTCTATGGAAAATGTGAGACCTACCTCTTCAAATCGTTGAAATATTCTTTCACAATCAGAGATATGGTCAAGAACAAATTTACGACATCCCGATGAATCTAAAGTAATGTCCTTTACACGTTTCTTACTCCCTTTAATTGGAATATCATCAATGAATGGCATAGTTATATGAGGGATAAAGTCATGTAAGACCATATTCATAGCACTCATCATATGAGCCACAGAATTAGTCGCTCCTTGAGGTAAAGTACACATTCGCACTAAGCCAAAAGGACTATGTCACGACTATCAATTGCTAATTGGAATTGGTCATATCCCGAATATAAATCACCCATTGAATAGATAGAATGTCCTGAAAATGATTCAGCAAACTCATCTACAATGGGTCCTGTTCCTACATTCCTTATGGTGACTTTAGTGACAGGTTGGAGATCTTGAATAAAACGTAGTTTCCCATTCTTTTTAGGCACAGTGAACCATCGATTTGAGTAAGGTGCAAAAGATGGCTCCAAAATTCTCATGTTTATCTTCTCCTTAAGTAGTTTCATTAGCTCAGGTAAGTGAGCCTTTGGAACAGGTATAGGACGAAGATTCCATGGAATATGTGGAATAGTAAAGATTATCATGGGTGCAACTAGCTTAGGATCTACACAACCAATCTCATGAGGATACATAGTAAAGGCTTTTCCATGGCTACGTATGACTCTCTCAAATTTATCTCTCTCTGCTGGCAAAAGAAAGTCATCATCTCTACCAATTTTCACCTGTTTGATTGTCTCATCTGTGAATGCATGTCCTATGTTTTTCTTATCCCGAAGAATTGGATCATTTTTCACATCAATAATTTTTTCATTACTTCCTTGAGGTAATGGTTGAGCTATGGGTTTGATTTTTTTGTCTACAGTTTTGTACTTTGTTTCAACTAAGGCATCATGTGTTTGGTTAAATTTTGAGCACTTGTCAACATTGAGAGCTTACTCTTGGATTAGAGCATACTCATCAAGGGAAGAAATCAGAATAATATGGGAGTTAGAATTTTGTTGAAGACATAACTCTAACTCCTCAAGAGTAGAGAAACAATGAGATGTCTCAATCACATGCTCAATGTTCTCATCATGTTCCATGATTTTGTTGTTTTTATAATTTTTTTGGGTTTTTTGGATAAAAGACTTGGACAATTGACTCTTATGAAGAAAATCTAATCTAGAATGTGGAAAACAAAGTGACAAACTATTGTACATGTTGGTTGGATGCGAGATGTCTAACCAATATCCACTATTGTCCCGCTCAACAATGGATTCTATCCGAAATTTTGATCATATGTAGCTCCAAACATGAATCGAGGTGCACAATCACTACAAGCATGCTCATGACCATGAGTAACAATAGGTTTCTTTCTAATTGACAATCGATTCCTAGGATGATTCACTCCTACTGTCATGACTTGAAGTGATTGCATTCCATCCTTAGACTTGAATCTAGCATAGGTAGACCCATCATCCATGGCTTTAGTTTCCATACGACTCTCACAAATAAAGGGTTGACCTAACAGAACTTCATAGGAGCAATTATCTTGAATAAAAAAGTGAAACTCTTCTGTGATTCCTCCTATGGATATGGGCACACTAGCACAAGCTCCATACAGGGTACCTACACCATTATCTGAAGTTCTCATACGCCATCCACAATCTTTATCTATGGGCCATCGAAACTTATCATAGACTTCTCTTGAAATCACATTGATTTCAGAGCCGGAATCTACTAATGCATTTACAGTGATAGTGTTCTTATCATTTCCTATTTTAACATGCATCTCTGATGTACCTCTAGACCAAAATGTTCTTTTAAAGTGACTTTCAGGATTGTTTTCATGATTTTCATGGTCAGGTTGAATAGGTCCTAAGAAATTTTTATTAACATTTACTTCATCATCATCAAAGTCCTCTTCATCAGATTCATCAAAGTTTAAGGCTTCATTCATAGCTTGATCTTGATCTAGAGAATCTTGCATCTCAGTATCTAGATTAAGTGGAAACCTCTTCCTTTTAATTAGGCCGATAAAGTTATCTTTAAAAACAGGCTTTGCAATAGAGAAAACTTGTTCTAAAGACATAGTCACTTGACTCTTAAGCAAAATGTCATCTAAAATCTCCATAGGATCTATTTTTCTCTCAATTTCTGAAATCAAGATGGCTTTAGGTTTTCTCTTTGGTTTCTTTTGTTTTTGCTCAGGGTCTTGTTTTTTTTCATGTTCTCGTGTTTGGTCTTCAGTTTGTTTTGATTGTTCTTGTTTATCTAAAGGCTTTGGTTCTATTTTTCTTTGCTTTGTCTTCTTCCCTTTTTGTTTCTCCTCTTGTTTTTGTTCATTGGATTCTGATTCTTGTTTTTTATCTTTAGATTGTGATGTTTCTCCTTGCTCTATGATTGTTTCTATTCCCTCTGAGGTTTGTTTTCGAGTCACTCTTCTTTCACTAGGCTCAGCTTCATCTCTTTTTCGTTTTTCTTCTACATTGGATATGTGAGAAATAAGAGATTGATCTTCTATCGGTGACTCCCAAGCCGTTATTCTCCTAATCTCATCCCGTGCTCTTACTAAAGCCTCTATGGAAAAATCACCTTCCTTTGTGGGTTTACTTGATTCCACTTGTTCATCAAGAGCTTCTAGTTTCACTCCTCTAGTTCCTACATCCGTTATGGTTATATTTTCATAGTGTTTTTTCATGCCTCCCTTACCGTAATTTCCTTGCAAAGGTAGCCTAGATCGATAGTCACAGATTTTCTTGTCTATGTCTATTACTAGTCGTTGCTCCTTAGCATCCTTCAATAGTTCGCAATCTCTCAAAAAGTGCTCTAACGAATCACACCAAGGACACCTACGAGGGCCACGCACAAAACCATTTTGATTTTGAGGATTTTGATTAACTTGTGGTGGGAAATTTTGAAATTGAGGATTTTGTTGATAAGGTAAGACTTGAACAGGATAATTAGGATTTTGAAAAGGCAATTGATGTATTTGAGGAGCTTGGGGAGCAACATGTGGTACTTGAGGTGCAAGAGGAGCTTCCATATTATATGGTTGATGATTTTGAAAATTTTGATTTTGAGGATTTTGAAAAGCTATTTGAGAAGCTTGAGAATACATGTTTTGATACATTTGAGGATTTTGCACATGAGGATGAGGATTTTGCATTAAAGGATTATGCATTGGAGGAACTTGATATGCTTGAGTAGGAGCTACTTGTGGATTTTGATTGGTAGCTATAACATGTTGATTAGGCTCTTGAAAAGTCATTGGGTTCATTTGATTTTGAAAAGTTTTGGTATAACTAGATTGTAAAGCATCTATAGTCTTGGCCAAATTGGATTGTGTAGCAATAAGACTTTCCATTTGCTTAGTGAGAATATCCACTTGAGATTGTTCAGCTATACTTTTATTTGGCTCTACTTTAAAACCTTGATTAGGCTCCATCATTTGAGGAATAGGAGTAGAGTCAAAAAGCATAGCATGGGATTGTTCTCTAACTTGCTCCTTAGTTTGTGGAAGGCTAGCTTGAGGAAGACTAGTTTGCTCATAAAGCATGGATTGTCTTTGATGTCTATGGGCTATAGCCTCTACTACTTTACGCACTTTTTGCCAATTGTCAGTAAGACCATAGCGCTTATCTGGTTCTTCTAATCGCCGTTCAACTTCCCTACGAGTTTCAGGATGAAGAAGCTTAAGAAAATTAATCACAAGATCAGGTTCCAAAGTTACCTTATCCTCATCAGGAAGTTGTTCATAGCGTCTAATATACTCATTTTGTAAGTGAGTAATAGAGCTACTAGGCTTTGGAGAATTGACCCATCGTAAGAATCCATGTCGATTATGTTGGCTATAATCTTCAAGATAGAATTCTTTGAGCATATCCTTTCTAAAATCACTCCAAGGAAGACTATCATATTGAGTGACACGGTTTATGATAGAGCTATCAACAATTCGTTCAAAGAATGATATCAAAAGATCTTCGGGAAGACCAAAAATCATAGCTTGCTCTTCAAACAAATCTAAGTAGCTTGTGATGTTGATGCCATTGAATTTTCCCTTCTCTCTCAACATAGAAGAGACTATTCTTTGGCCTTGTTTCTCAACAATAAGGGATTTGAATCCTTCCTCCATCTTATGTGAATAAGCAAGTGATGCACGATGCTCTAGATCTCTCACAAATGTGTTTACTTCACGACGAAGATGTGCACGATACTGTGAGAAATCCAGTGCAACACTCAAGACTGATGATGATGATATGATGAGGATGAAAAATATGAAACAAAGGATATGGATCACAACCTCCAACAAGATCAGAAGCAAATGCCACGAAGCGTTTCACGTCGGGTTCAAATGTGGAGGTGATCGCAATCCGGGTGGATCGGGTCCGGTCGTGGCACACACAGGGTGTATGAAGCTAATGAATGTTGGAAGGTTTAAAGATGTGAAGGTGAAATTAATGTTGAGAATGGAGAAGAGAGAGATGTTGAAATAACTATGGGAATGGGAATGTAGGTGTGCAAGTTAGATTGATGACATGAATGATAAAAATGAAAGAGAACCATACACACGAATCAAATTTGGAAGGAAGAATGGTCCATTGGAGGAGCTTCTTAAACACTTCCTAATTCTAATCCATATGTATAGCCTTCTTTGGATGATATGTATGCATGATGAGAATAGATGGAATCCTTACACATAAATCAGTTTCGAAAGGAATAATGGTCCAATATTGGAGCTTCTTATACACTTTCAGAAACTAATAAATATGTATGGATTTGTATGGATTATATGCATGCAAGTGAATTATGATGATGGATTTTACTCACAAGCTCAAAGAAACAGCCTCACTGGTTCAACGCAATACTGCGGAGCCTTCTCACACATAGAAGAAATAGAAGACATGTAAAAATACTTAAGAGACTGAGAGAGGAGACAAGAGACAAGTGACAAGTGACATGAATTAAAAGGATTTGAATTAAGTTACATGTAAAATATCGTCGTGGTACGTCATGCTAAGCAGTCTACTGATCAAAGGTGGTTCCGACCCTCAAACCATGACAGTTCAACCGAATGTCACACGTAAGAAGGTGAGTTCCACTCCAGTGACCCTATGTCTATCTAGGCTCGTAACGTCTAACTAAAGAAGTCTAAGACTCATTAAAATCAGCTCTAACTCACTCACACGCTCCACCGAGGGTGAGCCAAGATAGAGATGTTGGTTTCAAGAGTCTATCCTAGATAGGAGTTCTAACTTAAATTTGAAACTAGGTTCTATACTCATACTAGCTCACCTTGGATCCTCACTCGCTCAACCGAGGGTGATCGTCTCAAGGAAACCGTAAGCTAGCATGAGCCCTATGGATGCCTAACAATGATGCTCTAGGAGTTTGGAGGGGGGTTTATATAGTTTTTTGAATGAATTTGGGCCCTTGGATCTAGAGAAATCAACTCTCAACTCTAGGATCACTACTTTCGATTACAACCATTTGATTAATCAAATCAATGGCTTGGAATTGTTCTTTCTATCAAATCTAGTGTAAAGGAGTGAAATTTAGGCGCCCTCATTCTCCACCATTGGATCTGGGGATGATCTGGACCGTCGGATCAGTGCTGACATCAATTCGGATAAGATAAGCCACTATTTTTGGAGAAATGCTGCATTATTGATCTTTGATTGTAAAAAAGGTCTTCTTTTATGGAAAAAATTCGTGGATCCTCCTTCCTTTATGCTTTAGTGCATCTCCACCCTTGAATATGAGCTCATCTTGACCGTACAACATGGTTCAATCATATTTTGACATGTGGCAGACATTCAAGCCTTCAATTTTCTTAAACTAGAAAACTGCGGTGATCCTGAAAACTGGACTTTGTACTCTTTGACCCTCCAAAAAGACTTTGATGAAGATGAAACTTTGTAGGACTATGTTTCCAAAGATCTCCTTCAGGAATATGCAGGAAAAACTCCCATCTGAATCTCCCTTGTACAAGTTTGACTATATTTGGAAGCTTGCAAGGTGGCATTAAGGTGTCTAGGAAGCTCTGATAGCCTTGAAAATTTGTACAAATATGTAGCCACATATGATCTTTATACATGCCAAACCATATGGCTAACATAATTTTCTATACAAGAATTTGTAGGGTCAAACTAGAAAAATTACATTTTTACAAAATGAACATAGCATATCAATGTGCTACAAAATCCATTTTCTGCTAAAATTTAGGCTATAGACTGCGTTTGACAATCTTTACAAGTATATGGATTTTCATCTAATTTGGTGACAATGAAATTTTTGCCCTAATTTCCCAACTTTGACCAGCTTTGACCGCTACCATGGACTTTCTTGATTTCTTTGAAACTTTGTATGTGACCTTCCTTTGACATCCTTGATGCATCCTGGACTTCTCGGGGAATTCTGGCTACCTTCGCCAAATATGTTTTTTGTAGGCCTTCACAAGTGAGAGAGGAGAGCAAATCTCGACGACAGCGAAATGAAACAGTAAACCACTAGAAAGTCCTCGGAATGAAATTGTAAGTCATCAAAAAGTAACCAAAAAGGCACCATAATCGCAGTGGAATGAAGCCAAAATAAATTCCATTTTTGTTAACATTGAGTTCTAGCATTGGTGACCTATTAAAAAATAGCACCATCACTATTGAAAATCATGATTTTGTGGATAGAATCATGATTTTTTGATTCAAGTGAATGTAAAATTTTTTCCAATTGGCGCTAAGATATTTGTTTTCTATTGGAAAGTATTTTTGAGAGATAAATTCGATAAGAAGTGGAGGAAAAATTAAAACCATAAATCTTAGAAACCAAAGAAAAGCAAGGGTTTGGTTAGAGAAAACCCTAAATTTATGAAATTGAGATTCTCACACAACATAACCATAGACAAATGAAACACTTAGCACAACAAGAGAAAAGTTAGGAGGACCAAAAACACATCTTAGAGAAATAAACATGGAAGGACATAATGGGGATCCAAGAACATCTAACCAAGGGGATTATAGGAATATCATTAAGTACTTGTATACAAATAGACTTGGAGCCTATGTGTATCAGGATGGATTGCATAAGGAACTTATCGGATTGAGGAACTTACAAATTCCTTTAAACTTGATGCATGTGGCTCAATTAAAGAATGGCAGATATGATGATAGATAGGGATGTGTATATGCATTCACTAATAACCTTGATGAAACCAATGAATTAGGTCAGTGGTAAAGACAAATTGGGAATGAAATCTAGAACAATAGGATAATCCAAGAAATAGTAGGCATGATATCACTAGTAGAGCCATCAAGCGAAAGAAGAAATCAGGCTCCACCTAATCCCATTTTGAGAGAGGGGGAAGTAGTAGATAAATTACCCATAAGAAGAAGAAATGAGTGGAATAATCAAGGAAGAAGACCTAGACCATCAAGGGTAGCCAAATGTCTGAAAAATCAATATGATGGATCTATTGTTCCTCATAACCATGTAGTAGAGTACAAAAAAATATTGAGAGCAGAAGAAGTAGTTTAATAAACTACTCAATTTGAGGATTTTGGATTAATCCTAAAAGAAATTTCTTATCATGGTTTCTACCATTAAGGAAGGAAATGTTTTAAAATATTTAGAGATTATTGAAATAATTCATAGGGGAATTTTCCAAAACATGTATTAAACATAGTACTGCTACATTGATGCATATATTTAACTAGAAACCCAAGGAACGTGTGAGTATATCTTCAAGATGATTTGAGAAATATCTAGATAGATGTCCTAAGGATGGAAAACCATCTTCTTTCAAGAAATTATCATGTGCTAGTTCAAAAGATACAAATCTTATAGACAATGAACTTTGCTACGTAGAGACCATTGCCAACATCTACCAAATATCATTTTGTATTTTCAAATAGGTAAAAAAAATTTACATTTTACAATAGAATTTATAATTCTTTAGAGCATATAATAATTAATTTTTACTTATATTTTGATAGATTATTTTGAAGGTCGATTGTTTTCCAAATGAGTATCAAGATAATAACTCCACATTTGAGAAGGGGATAATCTAGGTTTTAGCCAATTGACTCTTTGAAAATAATTCAACTAACAAGAAAATTGTATGTTCATCTTAGGTATATTGAACAAGAATTTTTTCTTATAAAAACCCTGATGCTCATCTTTAATAGTAATGTAAGGAGACGGAGAGATAGGTTCCAGAGATGAGCTGGTGTTGCACAAACCTGCTTTACACTTGCCAAGTTAATTCCAGGGATGCTTAATGTACTCCAGGTTCATAATAATGCATTTAGAACTACTAAGACCTTTGCAGCATCATTTCCAAGTGTTTGCATCAAAATAGATAACTTGCATATACTAGAAATGTAAAGAAACTTTTATTTTGGGAATAGAGGTGCTCAACATTATGCTCAAAGCTCACAACCTGGTATATGAATTGACCAAAGAGCTTTTAAAAACATCTAATTGGAGTGTATAGATAACTAAAGCAAGTTATTTCATCAATTTAGTTGTACCATACACTAGGAAATGATTCTAACAAGTCAAGGGGTCATCCCAACTTTTCAGGATCTAGAAGGTGTGCACACATAGTCACCTTCGATGCTTCATATCTCAATGTCCGCTGAATCCATCTTGATGAAAATTGATATCCAAGTAGTAGAACTCTAACCAATCCAAGTTAAAGTATAGCAAATGAGTGAGTACACATAGAGAAATCCATCCCACAAAATTACTATAATGATGAAGATGTAGCGGAGAACAGTAGTTAGAGATATACTTATGAACCTATGATATAGAATGTATCAAAATGTATATGCTAATGAACCTAATACAAGAGAAGTGTAGTGGACTATGCATAAATGAGGTGAGTGCAATGTATGCTTACTAAAGTAGCTCAATGTATCTCATAATAGATCTATATCCCGCGACTAAAAGAATGTCTATTTATACTCATAGTTTGAGTTTGAATTTGACTTTTCCATCAACTAAAAGTGGTCTTACACTTTAGGGATGATTTGAATTGATTATTCCTACCACATGAGTCATGGGGTCATCTCCCTAACTTCACGAGATTCCTTATTCTCTTAGCTTTTACAATTATCCTAAGTAAGTATGCCCAAAATCACTAGCATAGGTTCACATATAGTTTTTTCTTGTGAAGGGATAAATGCATGAGTATTACTAAGGATTTAACAATGCACTTAGGCTTGCTAATTGCATCAACAAACAACTCATTCATGTTCAACATAGAGGTTGATCATTGTTTGACAACTTTATTTTTAGAGAGATCGAAGTCATGTTGGTGGTTCATCATCAAATATTGATTTATCAGCATCTCACAGAGAAATTAGAATTCTTCTACATGACAGTGATAATAATCTATATGATGAGAGTGATGATACTCTACATGATAATTCTACACATGATGTAGAGGAACTACCCGAAATTGATATTAATCCATCACTAGAGGATGTCCATTTATGAGAAGACAACTTTAACAATAGAAGAAATGATAGAAATCAATAAAGATGATGAAGATATGTCTATATTGATGTCTTCCAAAAATGATGAAAATAATGAAAAAACATGACCAAATCAAACAAGATATTCCCCTCTATTTGTTTATAATGGGAAATGAATCCCACCATAGAGATTAAATATATTCTTGTAGGTTAGAACATGAGGCTTAGGGGTGTTGAAAGTCAAGCTTCATGCAACAAATTTGTGTGAAATAAATCATGGACATGTGGAGCAATCTAAGGAAGCCAAAAGACACCAGATTCCATCAAGAAAGTCACTCAACCATTCCCCAATTCATCTCAACTAAGTCCTCCAATTTAGGAGGCTCATTTGGGAAGGTAGGTCCTAGATTTTAGGAGCACACTTCTCACTATAAAAGGATCATGTATCCCGACTTCTTTTGGGCCATATTCTTGGAGTTTTAGTTCATGTAGAGTGAGAACTAAGTGATTGTGTTTAATAAGAAATCCACTTGCTTAAGTTAGCCCCTTGCTTACTTGTTTGTTTTCTATGATTAGGTATATCTATGTGTGTGCGCAGACAATGTTGCAACTTTCTACCTGTGAGTTGTTAGCATTGGTTCTCCCTCTTTATGTATTCATTTGATGTAGCTCTTCTCTCATTCCATAGCTATTGGAGTCTATTCTAAGATTATTAAGTCTCTAAATATTCCAGAAGAAATCTTTATTTTAGTGAGGTTAAGTGATTGATATCTCTCTTTGTGTGTAGGCTCTATTGGAAGTATTTTGCTTTGAGTTGTAAGGGCTAGTTCTCCTTCTCTATTTATGCATTTTCTATGATTTTTGTGGCATTGGGTAGCTACAAATGCTCTAAATTTAACTCAATATTTAAATTCATTCTCACTATAATCACTGCAAAAAGCTTGTTGGAGTGAAGTAAGGTCTTTGTTTGACTAGCAACTGTGAGCATTCAACTAGCTCAACTTGCGGACATTGTTTTCCTTTGTATGAGCATCCACTTGGAGTGAAATTTGTTTTGTTGAAAAGCTCATGGTGTCTGTTAGAGGTCCACAAAAGATCACTGGAGTTCTATATTCTTTGGGAAAGAGGACTTTGGGGTATAGAGGTCAAAGGAGGGTACCTATGGAGGTCATTCATGTTTTGTCATTGCATAGGGATTGAGATACTTTCTCTAACAGTGGTATCATAGCATTCGGGCATCTTTTAGATATCCAATACAAGTAAGAAGACCTTATGGAGCTGGTGGTTGAAGATTTTTATCAACAAAACCTTGTTGGAGGTAGATCACATCATGTGGGAGCTATTCTACTCAAACTTTCAAGTGTGTAAGGTGTCCATCTAAGGAAAGCTTTGGATTAAGGCAACTTCACATTCTCATTTGCATTTTGCACATATAGGAGCATTAGCCAAGGGCTAGATCAAATAGGAAAGACTAGAGATGGGAGACTTAAACATGCAAATAGAAAATTTAGACAAGGGGAACTATCAACCATGGAGATTTAGGGTCTCCAACTACCTTATGAGCAAGGGCCTTTGGGGATTGGTTAGTGGAAGGGAAACGAGACCTAGGTTAGATGAAAATGCAACCAATGACCAGTAAAGGGCCTTTAGAGAATGGGATGAAAGAGACAAGAGGGTTATTTTATCCTTACCCAACACATTAGCAATAGCATGATTTGCCATATCCAAGACTTAGATTCAAGCATGAAGGTATGGGAGACACTTGAGAGGCTTTATTCAACAAGCACCAAAACAAGGAAGATTCAACTCAAGAATGAGCTCAACAACCTTAGGAGGAGCTCATGGAGTAGCCTAAATGACTACATTCTTAAGGTCAAGGAATTGTCAGATACATTGGGATCCATTGGAAACCACGTAGACGATGACGATCTTGTGCCTTATACTCTCAATGGTTTTTGGGATGATGAGAATTGGAAATCCTTTACCACTTCAATATATTTAAGGGATAATCTTCTTGATCTTGAACAATTGGTTGCTCTCATGGTCATAGAATAGATGAACATAGGTGGAAGTTCAAACAAAATCAAGGACGCTCAAGTTTTTTATGTAGGTAATCAAAGGGCCAAAGGAAGATGAGTATAATGCAATTGCAAAGGAAGGTTTGGAGGAAGGTAATTCCACTCAAGAAACCAAGGACATGACCAAGGCACCTCATGCCAAACAGGTAGAGGAAGAACAAGAGGAAGAGGAGGAAGGCATCAACAAAACAAGAATCAAGATGGCGAAGGATGTTACATATGTGGCAAGTTTGGCCATTATGCTAGAGATTCCTACCAAGGAGGAAACCAAAGGAGCTATAATCAAGGTTATTCATACAAAATCCAAGGTAATTATGCTTCTACAAGTTCAAAAAATGACAATCTCTTGATGATGCACATGAATAGGAATGCAAGCAACGTAGATAACACTTGGTATATTGATAGTGGATGTAGCCACCATATGAGTTGAAATGCCTCTTGGTTTCCTAATCTACATGCTCCCAAAGGTAAGGGGAAATGTAGAAACAAGTGTTTATACAACCCATGAGATCTCCCATGTTGGAGATGTATCTTTGGATGACAGGGAGGAAGGAAGATGTCTCAAGGATGTCTTTCATGTACCTACCATCACAAAGAACTTGGTGTCCGTAGGGCAAATGGTTGAAAGAGGCTATCAACAAAGGTGGATGCTTTTGTGTAGAATCCTAAGCAAGGTTACAAGGTCATATCAATAAGAAGGAAGCAAGGGAGACTCCTCACTTTGAAGGTAAATTCTCATTCCACTCAACATATCTACTTCACATATGGAAACAAGAAGATTTTGGAGTTGGACTTGTGGCACAAGAGGATAGGACACATGAGCATACAGAGAATGAAGGAAATTCAATTCAAGAGGCTGGTTGAAGGGCTTCCCAACTTTCACGGACAAGGTATGAAGCATTTATTTGAATCTTGTCAACTAGGGAAGCAAGCGAGACTTCCATTCAAGAAGAGTGGCTACATAAGCCAACATCCTTTGGAGTTGATACATACAGACGTGCGGGGGCCAACCAAAGAGCAATAGATTGGAGATGACAAGTACTTTTTCACTTTTATAGATGACTGCACAAGGATGGTTTGGGTTTATTTCATAAAAAAACAAAGTAGATGTGTTTACATGATTCAAAGCATTCAAGAAAATGGTAGAGAAGGAAATAGGGACATCTATCAAGAAGCTAAGGTCTGATGGAGAGGGAGAATATCTTTCGGATGAGTTTTTTGATTTCTTATGGGATCAAGGCATCAAGCGGAAAGTAACATGCAGGTACACACCCCAACAAAATGGGGTAGTAGAGAGAAAGAATAGATACATCATCGAGATTGCTAGAGTAATGCTTAACAAGATGAGTGTACCTAACATGTTTTGGAGTGATGCAACAAATACCATCATGTATCTTATGAATAGGGATCCTAGCTTAGGGATCCATGGACTGATACCATATCAAGCCTATTACGGTAAGAAAAGTGATCATTCCCACTTGAGGATATTTGGATGTACTTGTTATATACATGTGCCAAGTGAATTGAGGCACAAGCTACAACCAAATGTAGAAAGTGTGTGTTTCTAGGATATTCAAATGATCACAAAGGTTACAAATCCTTCAAGACAAACACAAAGGACTGGAGGATATCAAGGGATGTAGCATTCCCTTGCTATAAGAAGTATGAGTGTATGCATGAATATGAAGAAGAAAAGCATGGACATGATGAAGAAAAAATTGACTTAGAGCTAAGCGGCCCAAGGTGTTCCATAAATAAAGATAGTTCAAGCATGACCTCACTATGAAGGGGGAGACCTTCATCAATCAAGTAACAAAGGCAACGCAAAATTGGTGGATTTGGATGAAGAAGGTAATGAGGTTGAAGATGATGGACACATGATGGAGAAAGAAGACACATCAAAGAAAGAGATCAAGTACCCAAGGCAAATGAGTTTTATTCCTCCAAAAAGTGAAGAAGGGAAGTCTTCTAGGGTTAAGTATCCAAGTTCAAGGTTTACTTATGATTCTTACATGGCAAATCATTATGCATATATGAAAAAATTAGTAGAAGATCATGAGCCCCATTGTTATGAAGATGCAAGCAAGTGCACCAAATGGAAAGAGGCAATGCAAGAAGAGATTGACACACTTGAGGAGAATAAAGCATGGAATCTAGTTCCCAAGCAGGAGAACATGAAGCTAATAGGTAATAAGTGGGTGTATAAAGCAAAGAGGAATTCAGATGGATCTATTTCTAGGTTCAAAGCAAGATTGGTGGTCAAGGGTTTTGCAGAAACCTATGGAGTGGACTTTGAAGAGACATTTGCCCCCTGGAAAAGATGAGCACCATTAGGACACTCATTTCAATGTCTGCGAGCAAAGGATGGAATCTCTTCCAATTGGATGTCAAGAATGTAGTTCTCAATGGAGACTTGGAGGAAGGGGTATACATGGAGCAACCACTAGGTTTTGTTCATAGAGAGTTTCCACATCATTTTGTAGGTTGAAGAAGGCACTTTATGGCCCAAAGCAAGATCCAAGGGTTTGGAACCAAAGATTGGTGGACTATTTGATCAAATTTTGTTGCAATCAATGCAAGGTGGATCCATCTCTCTTCATCAAAAAAAGAGCAGAAATTATAGTCTACATGTGTGCGTATGTAGACAATCTTATCATTACAGGTAATGATACAGAAGGCTTCAAGGCAAAGCTTGGAAAAGAGTGCAAAATCTTTGATCTTGGATATCTTAGGTATTTTCTTGGCATTGATATACAAAGAAGAAGGTATTATGCTCATACAAAGGAAAATATATTCTAGACCTACTTGAGAGGTTTGGGGTGCTACATTGCAAGCCTATTTCAAATCCCATGGAAGTTACTGTAAAGCCAAGTTCAATTTTTGGAGAACCATTAGAGGTTGTAACTTTTTATTGATCTATTGTAGGCTCTTTCAATTATACCACAATAACTAGGCAAGACATAGCATATGGAGTTGAATTGTTATCACAATTTATGCATAGTTCAAGGACTATACACTTGCAAGTTGCAAGAAGATTGTTACGGTATCTCAAGGCCACTATAAATGAGGGATTTTTCTACTCATTTGATGATGATATGCAGGTAAAAGCTTACTTTGATGTCGATTGGGCCTATTCTAAGGAACATAGAAGGAGTACAAGTGGTTATCTAGTGATGCTAGGTAGCAAGATCATCTCATGGATTTCAAAGAAGCAACCTACAATGGCATTATCTTCCACTGAGGATAATTATAGAGCTTTGGCTCAATTCACCTGTGCATTAATCTGGATTAAGAAGTTGTTTGTGGAGATTAATTTGTAGATCCACACATATCCAATCTTTTGTGACAATATGAGTAGCATACATCTATAATCAAATCCTGTCTATCATGCTAGAACCAAGCATATTGAAGGGCACTATCACTTCATAAGAGAAAAGATGATATCCAAGGAGGTTTCAGTACACCATATAGGTACCTGGGACCAAGCTATTGACATGTTTACAAAGTCTTTGGATGGAATGAAGATTTCAAAATTCAAGAACTGCATCAACATCAAAGAACTTGGATGAAGATGAAGAATCGAAGCTTGAGGGGGAGTGTTAAAAGTCAAGATTAAAGCAAAAAATCCATGGGAAATCAATCAAGGACATGGGGATCAATCTAAGGAAGCCAAAAGCCATGCATTCCATTAAAAAAAGGCACTCAACCACTCACCAAGTCATCTCAAATAAGTTCTCCAAATTAGGAGGCTTATTTGGAAAAGTTGTTTCTAGATTTTAGGGGCACACTTATCATTATAAAAGGAGCATGTATCCTGACTTCTTTTGGGCCATATTTTTGGAGTCTTAATTCATGTAGAGTGATCACTAACTACTTGAGTTGTAATAAGCAAGCCCCCTGCATGCTTCTTTGTTTTCTTTGAGTAGGCATATCTATGTGTGTTCGCAGGCAATGTTGCACCTCTCTACTTCTGTGTTGTTAGCATTGGCTCTCCCTCCTTATGTATTTGTTTGATGTAATTTTTTCTCATTGGATATCTATTCAAGCATACTTTAAGCGCATCAATTCTCTGGAGCTTTTTTGGAGTATGTTGGGAGAAAGCTTCATTTTAGTGAAGTTGGGTGATTGATATCTCTCTTTGTGTGTAGGCTCTCTTGGAACTATTTTGCTTTATGTTATAAAGGTTGTTTCTCCTTCTATGTTTTTTTGGTGCCATAAGGTAGCTATTGCAGTGTTTTAACATTAATCAAATCTTGAGACTCATTATCTATATATTTTGTGAGAAAACCTTGTTGGAGTGAAGTAAGGTCTCTATTTGACAAGCGGTTGTGAGCATTCAACTAACTCATCTTGTGGAAATTGTTTTTATTTGTGTAAGAATAGATTTAGAGTGAAATTTTTTTTTTCGAAAGCTCTTGGTGTCTACTATGAGGTCTACAAAAGCTTACTAGAGTTTTCTACATATTTGCTGAGAAAGAGGATTTTTGGGGTATAGAGGTCACAAAAGGGTACCTGTGGAGATCATTCACGTTTCATCATTGCATAGAGATTGGGATACTTTCCCCAATAGGGTGTATACCAAAATTTATGTATATAGCTTTATTTTTGGAAAGAGCTTACATTTTTCCCAAAGAAAACACAATTTAAAGATTGTTGACTTGAGTCTAGAGAGATGTAACTCCAGTGGAGAGTACACCTACCACTAGTGCACCAAAAGTGAATGGCACACCCTTCATAAAATCCACATAGGATTTTTAATCCAAATATGATAAGTAATCAATGTATTTATGATGCTAAAAAATGCATATCAATTTATCAAGTGAAAAGCTAATTGGTGTTTTGAATCATTTGGATGGGCATCAAACACTTGATTCCCCTCTATTCAATTGGAATGGCGTGAGTCCCACCACATAAATGAAAACATGTTTTTTAAGCTAGAACATGGAGCTCAGGGGTATGCCTACAATTTTGTATATAGCTTTATTTTTGAAGAAAAAAATCTCTCCAATGTATCTATGCATGTGTGTGATATATCTCTATGTGTATGGATGTGTGTGATATATGCATGTGTATGTATGCATATATTTATATATATGCATGTGTATGCATATGCATGTTTATGCATATGTATGTGTATGCATGTGCTAGTATGCATATGTTGGCAGCAGTCAGGGAACCGAAGGAGCCACAAGACGAAGAGAGTCAGAGCGAAGGGACAGCACAAGCAGGCATGGCAGTCAAAGAAGATCTGGCAAGTAGGCCATCTAATTTTTTACGACATCAAGGAGTTGAGCACACAAGAAGGAAGAGCAAGTAGGGAGCTCAAAGAGGTGTATGACAAATCAGTAGAGGAAATCCCTACACAAATAGTGATTTTCATCACTAAAAAACCATTGTAAATATCATTTCGTATTTTTGTAGCTCCATTTTGTGCAAGCCAAGGAGTCCTTGAGCTTGAGGAGCTTTAGAAGTATCTACCTGCCAATTTTCATATTTTTTAGATCTCGTTTGAGCCCTCTAATAAGCCCTAGAACCTAATTTTTAACTAGGCCGCACACTAGGTCTGAACAGGGCCAAAGCTAGTCAAAAACTATAAAAGGAGCTAGAGAGCTCATTTTTGGGGTTAGATTGTAATTGAAACAACTTGTAAGAACTTTTTGGAAAGTAATCTAAGAACTCCATTGCTTCTCCCTCTTTGTCTTGCCGTGTGTGCGCGTGTGTGTGTATGTGTGTGCATGCTTGTGTGCTTCTCACTCACGCACTTGTGCTTCCACTTGCTCGAGGTCTTCATACCATCCTCACGTCTTCCCGGATTGACATTAAAGGAGGTGCTACTCATCACTGAGCTACACCAAATTTTGGCGCCGTTGCCGGGGATCGAGCTTTGAGGACGAGCGTGTCATGGTAAGACATAGATTGGAGACGTTGGCGTTGTAGGTAATTTCTTTACTTTTCCTATTTTTCTCTTTCTTACCTCACCACCATCATCACCATCATCATCATCACCATCTTCCACCTCCATCTCCATCATCGCAAAAATTTCTGTTTTTTGATGATATCACCATCTCCACCTCATTTCCCTCATTTCACTTGTGAGAGAGAGCGAGAGAGCGAAATTGTGTGTGCTGTTTTTGCATGTTTCTTGAGCTATCTTGCAGGTACAGGTCACATCATCGTCCCCAGCACTCTGCGCAGGTACGGAATTCGAAGTAACTATCTGTGTGTCGCCGACCTCTGTCAATCGCGGCCGACAGAAAAAACGCTCAAACTACCAAACAAAGTGCAAAACCATGATCTACAGGCCTAGAGCTTCCCAAAAATGTGCTTAGAATTTTGAAACTCCTCAGATTTCTGTCAATCGCGATCGCTCTGTCAATCGCGATCGACAAACCACGACAGACAGACCTGTCAATCGCGATCGACACGTCAATTGCGACTGACAGCCCACGACGGCTCTGTCAATCGCGACCGACAGAGTCAACGACCGATTGACCACGACCGACCGACCATACGCGTGACACGTGTCAATCGCGATCGAGCCATCAATCGCGATCGACTCATCAATCGCGACTGACAGCCCACGACGGCTCTGTCAATCGCGACCGACACAGTCAACGACTGTTTGACCACGACGGACAGACCCTCACGACCGACCTGTCAATCACGATCGACCCATCAATCGCGACTGACAGAGTCAACGATCCTTTGACCACGACTGATTGACTTTTCGTAACCCCTGTCAATCGCGACTGACCAGTCAATCGCGACTGACAGCCACGACGGACCTGTCAATCGCGACTGACCATTCAATCGCGACTGACAGCCACGACGGACCTGTCAATCGCGATCGACACGTCGATCGCGACTGACCTGTCAATCACGACCGACAGACTTTGCGAACACGTTAGAAGGGCAAATTAGGTCAAATTTTTAAGGCAAGAATAATGGTCTAAATTTTGGCCAAGTGTGGGACAAACACTAGGGTGTAACATTGCATTACGAGGGCATAACCCAAGTAACTCGAGAATTCCTGTTCACCTGTTAACCTAGTTTAATCCTGTTTTAGCCCCAAAACCCTGAACTGGCATAACTTCCTCATACGAAATCCGTTTGCCGTGATTTTTGTTTTGTCGGAAAGCTCGCGGGGAGTACAACAAAAACATCGACTGGTTATGGTTAAATTAAGATCAGAAATATTAGATAGGGTATTTTGAAGTTGACCACACCCAGGGGGAACAAAGTTCAAGGGTCTCTAGAGTTGTGTCCAAAAAGTCATAGTGCAAATTGGTGGTGTTACATGAATGAAAGTGATTGGTTCTGTCTTTTGAATTTAAGTCTTGAGCTAACAGTGGGCCTTTTACAGGTCCTTTGAGAGCAGCGAAGGGTACGCAAGGCAAGAGTAAGTGCAGGCTTGGGAACACACGTCCTGGGCACACCAGGGCAACAATACAAGGAAAGGAACTCAAGGTTGGAAAACCCGCAACACCCTCTGTCAATTCTTAGTTTAGGCTAAGTGCAGGTAGTGTTAGAAGTAATTCCAGGCAACGATAGGCACGAGATAAATCAAAGACTATCTAAGAAATCAAGTGCAAGTCAAGAAATAACCTGTGTGTGTGTGAACGACAACCTTAAAGGAAAAGAACCTAACGTGAAACGACCAAGCTAAAGTGCGAAATTAAACTCAAGTATTCCTGACGAAGTGATATCAGACAAGAGTATAAACACGATAATCAACATAAAAAGAACCAAGTAACCGATACAAAAGGACTCAAAAACGTGGTTGCACCTGGGAAAAATTGGGTTAATCAGTTAGGCATATGAACCTTAGATCAGGATGACACCTAGTAAGAGAGAGACAAAGCCTTAGGTCTTCAGAGGCTAGTGTCAATCATACTGCAAGGTCTTGGGCCCAATAGTTGAGTCACCACTCGCACTACCCTAGCTCTGATACCAGTGAATCAGAGATGTCTCAAGGCATGGACAGACCTACGGGAAGTTCAGGTGTGCCATACTTGCACAGGGTAGAAGGCCCTTACAAAACACAGTTGGAATACCTTAGGACCAACCAATTAGGTGCTAGCATCTATGAGGACGGACTAGGAAGATCCGTGGTCCAGATTAAAAACCCTGACCAATCCATAGGACTAGAGCACCCAGCCGTCAAGTTTGAAAACGGAGCATACTTGGACAAAGAAGGAACCATATACGTAGTCACCAGTCACCCAGATAGGACGAACGAATTTGGGAATGTGATCTCAGAAGCGGACTTAGGGGACCTAGAGCAAGGAAACATGGGTACAGAACCTAGAACCCCTCGAGGTAAATCGGTTCTCACTAGGATTATCACACCGAAATGGATTCCCCAAGACAACAAGAGCACAGATTTGCTCCTCAATCGAGAAACTGACGAAGCCTTTTGGAGGTATAAATCTGATCAGCCAACTGATATAGGAACAATCATGATCTATGAGTTTAAGGATCCTGATAGCCCAGGCAGAGTGACCTACTTAGATCACGCTTCGGAGAGGATTTTTGTGGTGACAGAAAATGATAGGCATGCTTACACTTGGAAGGGTGAATTCGTTTTCCCTCAACCAAGATCGAATGTATCCTATGGTCACCCTGGAGCTAGAACATCCCAAGCTCATGGAATGCAAAGAGACTGAAGTAGAGATAGACCAGAAGTAAGCTTTGCCAACCCAGTGGGCAGAGAAAGAACGAGGATGGAAACAAATAGAGTAGAACCTGAGATGCTTAGAGCTCACAGGAATCAAAGAAATGCGGATGAGTTCCCTCTACCACGACCTAGAGAGCACACAAGAACCTTGAGACCAACTCAGCTAGTTAAGTCCATGAAGAATTACTTCAATGGCACCGGAGATCCATACGATCATGTGGCTGAGTTTAGGCAAGTCTTGAGAGCTGAGCAAGTGGAGGATCTATTCACGCAGTACAATGCCTTTGGTCTGACCCTTAGGAACACTGCCCTGACATGGTTTCAGCCACTCAATGAGAGGCAGTTCAGGAGCATAGACCAACTCCTAGAGGCATTCATTATCGAATTCTCTAAGAGTGGCATAAGGCATAATACCTCCTCGCTGATTCACAGCTTCAAGCAAACCCTGCAAGAGACCGTGAGACTTGCAGGAAGAAGATTTAGGCAATATCTTGAAAGATGCCCTGTTTCAGAGTTACCCACACCAGCCAAGCAAGTGGCTTTATTCTTGGATGGATTGCTAAGTACCAAATTAAGATCATATGTGTACTTGAAGGACCCTAGGACCATAGAAGAGTGTGTACGCATGTCTATTGACATTGAGGACAACCTAGGGGAGGAGTTAGAGCTTTCCAAGATATACAAAGATTCGGATAGTGCCTCTAGCCTCTCTTCCACGAAATCCACATCAATCGAGGAACTTGCAGAGAAAGTAGCTCAGAAGTTAGGTGTAACTAGCAAACAAATCCCAAGGTTTGCCCCTGTGAAAAGGTGCTATACTTGTGGTGGTGACCACATGGCGAATGTATGTCCCATTATGGCCCAACCCCAAGTTAATCCTGGTAGTCAGTACTGCACCATAGAACGAAGGTACACCAATCACACCGCGCAAGATTGCCCCTACAATAAGCAAACCGTTAGGCAGACGTACCCACAGCCATACCCTCAACAAGGAAGATACCAGAACCAGTACCCACCTCAGCAGTATACTAGGCCTCAACAAACTTATCAACCACAATATCAAGCCCAACAAAGGCCTCAGCCTATGCTAGCACAACAACCCCCAGCTCCAGCTAATGTGATTCCGGTAAAGTACGCTGTTGCAGAAGAAAACCTGAATAGAGCTATAGTCCCTGTAACACCATTGCTTTTTGAAAGTGACCCGAGTGACCATAGCTTTGATTCTACACATGTTGATAGTCCCCAGGCTTACTACATGCAATCTCCTGAGCATGGTGAGTCCTACTATAGTGAAGAGCCAAATGAACCTAGTTGGGAGTCAGATTACACAAAAGTCATGTACGCAAACCCCAATCCTAGACCTCAACCTAGGCAGGTAAGACCCCCATTCCCTAGAGGACCGTGTTACAGATGCCAAGGAGATCACCTCATTCGTGATTGCCCCTTACCTCCGCTTACACAAACCCAGTCAGTGACGATCCAAGGCTTTTGCCAAGACTGTGGAAAAGAGCATCTCTTACGAGATTGCCCAAAGAACCCCAATAATATGCCAAAAATCACGCCTATCAATGTTATTGGGTTAGTGGTAGATTCCACAGGAAGTGTCACTTCCACTGCTCCCGTACAGGTAGTCACTAGAGCTCAAGCATTGCAGCAGAATCAAGGGGTAAACCAGGATAAGAACCCAGAGGCTAGTGAAACCGAGAGCATAACAAAGAAAAGGACTAGAGCGTGGAAAGATAGTCGGGAAAGAATGAAAAGACAATGGGCTAAAAAGATGAGTGAACTTGAGGAAAGCATAAGAGAAACCAAAGCCAGGATAACTGAACTCACATCTCAAACTCCCTCTCACACTATCCCACCACCACCATTCCCATCGCCATCCGACCCGCCACCTTCCAACCCACCTCACATGATTCCACCATCCCCTAAAGTAGGATCAGTATTAGCTGATCCCACTCCTGAAGATATAGACATGATGCTTAAAGCATATCAGGCCAGAATCCAAGAAGGGCCAAATGTCACGGATCATGACAAGTGTTACCCTAGAGCTGACCTAGAGATAGAAAGAACCAAGCTTTGCGCGAAAATGGTCGCATTGGCTCAGACTATGTTTGAAGCCAGTCGTCTTTTCAATTACTCGGGCTCAGCCAAGACGCAATTACACTTGGATGGACTTCTAGAGAAGTTAGAGGGCATAGTTGCAAGATCTACCAAGGAAGAAAAAAATCAAGAAAGGGAGAACGCAAGCAAAAATATGACCCATCCCCCACCGAAAGCTTATGTGGCCAATTCCACTGAACCAGACAACCCCCCCTCCCTAGAAAGGATAGAGAATCTAATGGCACAATCACAAAAGGAACCAGCCTCTCAACACAAGGGCAAGGCAAGTGGAAGAGTAAGCATTCCTGCTCAAGAAGCCTATGTGCCTGAAGCCTATGTGCCTAACTCTACGGAGCCGGACACATCATCTTCTATGAATCAGTTCACACCAGAATTCCTACGCGAGATTCAAGAAGACAAATGGGCTAAGGAAAGTGAAGTCCCTCCTCCCATTGAACTTGTGGATGAGGCACATGACCAATTCCCACAAGACATTCCTTCCATTTATGGAGAGCAGGAAAGTACCCAATCTCAAGAAAGATTAGACTTCGAGTCTAATTCTTTACAGGAACTACCCCATTTCACAGGCCCATGGGAAGCAAAGTCCACCTGTATGAGAGCACCTACAGTGGTGAGAAACGAAGATTCAGTCATACCTAGGAACACAGAGGTAGTGAAGAACACCAAAGTGCAGTGCAATCTCAAGTTAGAAGAGCTACTCAAGGTTAGACCTGAATTATGGAAACATGTCGCCAAACAAGTACCAGAGATAGCAAAACCTCGTTCCCAGGTAGGATCCCAAAGGACAGTGCCAGAAATACCCTTGGATAAGATAGGAGATATGTGTGAAGGTGAAGAAGGGAACACCTATCTTCCCATTACCTACCAGGAGTACACCACCAAGGCAATTTTGGACTCAGGCGCAGGAGTTGCAATTGCCACCACTTCCCTATGGAAGCGTTGGGGCAAGCCAGCACTCAAGCCAACGAGAATGAAACTACAGATGGCCGATGGTCATATTGAGAGACCCTTAGGATTGCTAGAAGGAATAACTCTCACCACCTGTGGTGTCGAGTTTGAGCATACATTTGCCATATGTGACTTCAGCAAAAATCATGCCTATGAGATGATTTTGGGAAGACCATTTATGCGACAGTTGCAAGTGGTACAGGATTGGGGAACCAACTCCTTGTATTTGCAACACTTAGGTGTTACAACCAAAGTAAATCTCAAAGATTACTCTCATAGAGATGTACCCCCTATCCAATGGAATCCCATCCATAGAGCCAAAGATGATACGGAATCGGTGCATTCCATAGGATCAGGATCCTCATGGATGCATGAAGACACCCACTTATGGATGTGCAAAGTAGCAGTGGACGAAGAGAAGAGAGAGAAAGCCAGAGAGGTAGGTGCGAAAGAAACCCATAGATCAATCCAAGACCCAGCCTATGCACCTGTAGTTTTTCCAGACAAAGAATTCGAACCTCACGGCTGGGCAGAAATTTTAGCAACCATGGATGTAGCCATCAATGAGGAACAATGGACACCTCACTGTGATGAGGATGGCTATGACATTTCAGTCTTCTCCATAGAGCCAAGCATGGGAGAGGCAGTTCTGGAAGAATGCGAACTTAGCCCTGATGCATTTGAGGATACAAGTGACTCCGATCTAGAGTCAATCGTTATGGACCCACCTTTTGCATCAGATGAAGAATACTTCCATGAAGTAGAATTTCAACCCCAGAGGCATGGAGAGCTTACAAATGATGTAAGATTAGCCACACATGTGACCCCGAAGGAAGAAGGAAAGAAACGAAAGAAGAGAGGAGTCTCACCAGAAGAGGAAGAATCTTTGTTTGAGGTCCCGGAAAATTTTAAGAAGTATGAGATAGACGACAGGAGAGTCATGATAAGAATGCCTAAACGAGAGGCGCAATCGGGAGAGGCCTATGATAACAAAGAAACCACCAAGAAAATAGTAGTGGCCCTAGAAGAAGGAGAGGAGAGATGCACGTACATAGGCCATGACCTAACAGAGGAAGAAGAGCATGCGTTAATAACATTGCTAAGAGAATACAGAGATGTATTCGCTTGGAGTTACAAGGATTTGAAAGGTGTTGACCCTGATATATGCTCACACACTATCCCCATGACCTCAGATGCTAAACCCTCTAAGCAAAAGCCCTATACATATAACGATAATTACGCTGCCAAAATCAAAGAGGAGATAGATAGACTGGTCGAAGCTGGATTTATCTATGAAATTGAGCACACTGAATGGGTATCCCCCATCGTTGTGGTGCCCAAGAAGAATGGCAAGCTGCGTGCAAGAGAACAAGGATTACGACCACCACAAACTAGAGAGATGACTCTCCTCCCAACCAAATGCCTCTATATATAGCTCTCTCCAGGGGACTACCTTCTTGGGCAGGTGGATACTAACCAGCCAAGTGTCAGCCATGTAACTGCATGTGCGCCAAGTGTCCAGTGGATGCTTCTAGAAGGTTCTAGAGCTCTTTGGGCAAAATACTCTTCCCATGTATCCCATGGGGATTGAACCCAAGACCTCGTCCTTCACATCCTTGAGTCTTAACCACTAGGCTAAGTGGATTACTTGGTTACAGAAGTAAATGACCTCCTAGTAAGTCTAAACTCGAGATCTTTGGTCATACACACGGATGACCAAACGGTATCCGATTTCAGATCTGTCTGAACCGGCCAGACCCTTGGATCATAGACTTACTTTATTACATTCTTTCCCCCTTGGAAAAGATTTTTGTCCTCGAAAATAGAGCTATATACATACTGTAGGCAACCCCCGAGCCTCATGTTCTAAAACTGGAAGAACATGGTCATGTTCTAGAACTGGAAGAACATGTCTCATCTCTGTGGTGGCATCCTTGCCCAAATGATTCTAAACACTATCTCGCTTTGCACTTTGATAAACTAGTCAAAGTACAAAATAGTGAATGAATAATAAAGGTGGATCTAAACACATATCCCTGGCTAATTCACAGTTTCTGGATGTGCGATCTAGGCACAAACATGTGAATTTAGGTGGATTCAAATTACTAGTCCATTTCTGGGCATGTCTGGTGCATGGACTTAGTAATGAAGGTGAGATTCTTATCCCTTGCAAGACTTTAAGAATTCTTGATTCACTTGAATTTGTTTTGGAGAACTTGAAGTTTGATTGTCCCATACATCTAACTTTAGATGTTTATTCAATGGTTTACTTTGATCCAACAGTTACTTGATTTTTCACCCGACTAGAGGACTACTCTGTCCCAATGAGTTGAAAAAATCCTATGTAAACTATAGGAGAAAGTTTACCATTCCGGTGGAATCAACCATACTAACTTTACCAATTCAAATTCAAAATGAAAATTGTCCAACTTAGGACACTTTTCTCAAAGACTTTTAACTGAAAGTTCTTGGGAATTGTCAATCTAATGAGCAATTCCTAACTTCTTGATTCTAGAGTATACTGGACTCTAGGAAATTATTTATGCTATAACTTGAAGCAAAATCAAATGAATAAGT
Organism: Ceratopteris richardii; assembly: GCA_020310875.1. Classification (NCBI taxonomy): domain Eukaryota; kingdom Viridiplantae; phylum Streptophyta; class Polypodiopsida; order Polypodiales; family Pteridaceae; genus Ceratopteris; species Ceratopteris richardii. Next base: position 69,900,369 of record CM035430.1, on the reverse strand, counting down.
CTTCTTAGACTTATCATCTTTTGAAGATTGAAAAGTTTCTTGTACATAACATCTATCTAGGATGTTCAAGTTAGTTATCTAATTCTAACCGGCTATCCCTGGTCTTTTGCAAAAGGAATCAGATACCATATCTGAGTCAATTCCAAAAGATTTGGAAAGCGGAAAGAGATAACTAAGACTTTGTACAACCAATTCAAACTTCGCACATACATAAACTTGCTATGAGTCAAAGACTAGATGACTCAGGACTTCAACTTTTCAAAGATCTATTTCAACAAGATATTGAAGCATTGTTTTTATCTTTAAGAGAAATAAGCTAGTTTCTCAAAAAGATACAAAGAAAATCAAAAACATCATCCAACCACAAGATACTAGTGTGGTAACCAACATCAGTGTGTCGACCCACTGAGGTTTTGTCGATGAGTTTCGTATTCAAATAATGCTTCACTTGAGACTAAGTTCAGGTCACATTCAGTCTTTTTGACTCCGTGAATGCAATTCTTCTGCATTTCTTTGAGTCAAAAGAGTGAATTTTTTCCAAGTTACACTAGGAACTGGATGCTTGACTTAGTCAATCAAATCTTTAGTTGAAAAGATCAACTCAAAATCAAAGTCCAACTTCTTTCAGAATTTATCAAATATTTCTAATCAATAACACTTAAACTTGAAGTGTTCTATGAAGATCTTGGAAGTTACTTACTTCATATCTTCAGTTTCCTTAATCTTGAAGTTACCTTGAAGTATCGTAAGATACTACTTTCACATCCTTTATGAATTAAACTTTCCTTGAAGTCTTAATTCCCTTGAGGATGAAACCTAACTTCAAAATCCAAACTAGGACTAAAAGATAATCATCATCCCACGGTCCGATGTCCCATTCCATCTTTCCTACATCAATCTGAGTATAAAATCTGGTGTCCCATACCACCCTATTTTATATTCACATTAATGTGTGGGTGATTCTTATCCTAAAGTCTAAACATCTCTTGATAGAGTACCTTATTTCTTCAATTCTTTTACAAGAATTGGAAGTTTCAGGCATTACCTCTAACTAGATTTTCCTAGGTTTTGATTCCTTCGCATGATCACCTCATAATCATGTGCTTTGCTTTGGAAACTTGAAAACCTCTTGACAGAATATCAATTCTTCTTTACTGGGGTTTTCAAATGAAAACCAATCAGAATTCCAAGTTCTTGAATTTCTCAAATTCAAGTTCAATTGGTTATTCTTGACCAATTTTGTAGCGACAAGAGTTTATGACTTCTTGTCTTTAGATTCCTTTCTATACTGGTGCTTTTAGGTACCTATCCCGGCCGGGGCTTTTTACAGGAATCTCTCTACTGCCTTAGTCTAAGCATCCGCTCATGCTTTCTGGATTTGTACCAAAATCCCTTTAAGGATAGGCAAACACTTATGTTTTACCTTCCATAGACTTAAGTACCTTCTTCACGGTTGCAGACTACATTTTTGGAATTCCTTCACTCTGTTCAGACTGGGAACAACTTACTTTTTTCACAATTTTCCATTGAATAGATGGAACTTGAGTGAATACTTCCTAACGGAATTTTTTATTGCCAATACTTGGGCAATCTATAGAGTAGTTCTAATCGCACATTACTTGGACAATCACGGCCAAGTTTGATCAAGTCTGGTTGATCCTGGCGACAAAATAAAGACTTAGTCTTTATCTTTTAAGATCTCTTAAACTATCTTTAAGCTTCTTTGCTTACCTGCAGGATTTTTAGAGATCTTTCTCAAGTCCAAGCATACACTTATGCCTCTCAGATTCCAAAGCTAAGAATCTTTTGATATACCTTTAGGTTATATCACAAATAGGACTTGAAATACCACTTTGAGTGGTTTGGGACATCTAGGGAACTACTTATTGATTAAAGAGTATGAAGAATTTCATTCTCAATACTTGAAAGAATGCCATTCTTCAAAGACTTGAGATTCCTTCTAGGGAATCAAATAACTTGAGCAAATGATTCATCTTGGAATCTTTTGCAAAAAGAACATTTGAAAGAAATTCTTTCAAATGATATCCAAAAATTTACTGATTCAATTGTATTTATTTCTTGAGTATCAAACTAGAGACGAAATATCACATTTGCCAGTATGAAAGTTTAAGTTGACTTTTCGTTTATGTGATATCGACTTCTATTCTTGAGTTTGATACAAGACTCATTATTATTGGTCAATCTTCAGATGTTACTAGAGTTTTTTAAACATATTTCACTAATCAAATTTATGTTTAAAGTCCAAGCATCTATTGATTGATCCAATAGTAATGCAACTATGAACACTTTGAACTTTATAACTTGTTTAGGAGAAGTTCATGGATTCAAGATCCATTTCTTGGAACTTTCTACTCCTAAATAAAAAGTTCACACTTGCTTCAAGCCTTTAGGAACTTATATTATTTCCTAAAGATTGCTTAGCTAGTTGCATCATTTACCAGAGATGCAACTATAGAACTTAACATCCTTTTATTGATATCAAGGATCAATTGATGTTGAGGTTTAACCTTTTGATTTCCATCACCCCTTGGGATGAAATGAAAATTTATAAAAGCTTGATACCTTTATATCTTGGCAAAACATTTATATCCTAAAGAGATTTTGCCTTCATCATTCCTTGGACCTATCATATAATATGAATTTATATGTATTTTGGGAAGAGTTCATGAATCAATTAAGATCCTCTACTTGGAACATCTTCCTTCCCAAAGCTAAATTCATCTTGAACATAGTAGGAGAATGATCTCACATGAAATAGAAGGCTTGACTATTTCATATCTCTATTCCAAAAAGTCACTTACCGAGGTTTCATCATGAGATATAAATCTTGAAACCACAAGAAACTTCTTTAAAACTTTCGAAATCTTCTAAATAGAAGAGTGCTCATGGAACTTTGGAAATATAGTTGATGTTCTCATCCAACCTTGGGATGCTTGAGAAGTTACATAAAATATATAACTAATCAACTAAAGCTTTATCCGCATGACTTTCTAAGTACATCCAGGACTTAGAGTCATCATACATCACAAAAGAATTTGCAAGTAATTAAATTTTCTTGGTCATCAAGGAAATTTATTACTTAACTTTCTCTTAGTGCTTACTTATACCTAGCAAGACATCTAACATACTTAATTGTCATTAAGTATTTATCTGTGATAGCAGAGTATTGACTTGGGAAGAAATTGACTAATTACTTGAGTTGCAACTAGAACTAGTATCTCTTTGCAACTAACTAGTCCTTAGTCTTCCCTAATGTCAAACTACGAGCTCTATAAAGTAAGCTAAGTACTAAGAGAGTACATTCTCATATCTACTTGCAAACATCATTCCATTCTTCCATGCAAATGCATGTATCTACATGCAAAAGCATATGCTCACATGCGTATGCATGCATGTTCTTTGCATGCCCAAAAAATAATACAACAATCATGCATGAACTTGATGCACGATTTTTTCTTGTACTAAGAATGTATATCATGCAATCCTGATGCATGTATATCCTTTCCTTTGTCCTAATGCACTATGATATAAAAACATACCCTTGAGGTGCAATAGAAAACTTACTCAATGGAAAGGAAATATGTATTTAAACTACCAAAATACATTCTTTGATGCACAAGGATCTTTTTGAAATCAAGTCTTTCCTTAATGCAAACTAATGCTTGGAATGAGTAATGGATTTATTCATTATTCTAATCTAGAATTAATCAATTGAAATCTTGGCTATTTCAATGTGCATCTAGGATTAAGTGTAGAATAATGAAAACAAGATAAATCAAGCATTAAGGCCAAGCAAAAACTGGAAAATACTTAGCTCCACATAGAGCTACGTCCTTCCCTTAATCCTTTAGAAGAGTGATTCGTCATCTCGAAAGTGCTAGAATTATGACGAAGATAGGCCTCCAGATCTTCACTCCACAGCTCCACTTCTTTAAGGCTTTGCTTTGTTTCAAACAAGAATGCTCCTTAGGTTCGGGCGGCACTGTTGAGCTTCCAATCTTCAGCCGAATACAGATCTATGGGATGTTTTCTGGACCAACACACATCGAAAAGCGTTGAGTGTCTTGGTTACGTCGAAGATCTGTCAATCTAGCTGGGTGGGTTCGAATCCCGGTCGGCACTCTTCAGAAGAAGTTATTCTTTTTGGACCGCGTCTGCTTCAGCACATCTCAGGATAATATTATGTCTGAATTTGTCGCGAACGTCTGTGGCTGTCTGGATAGACACATGCGCTCCAAGCCAGTAGATCTGGGTTCAATCACCCGCGGGCAGCCACCAGAACTTCAATTTGTTTTGCTCCTTCTTCAGCGTTGAAAGGATGTACCAAGTTGATAGCGCTTCAGGTTTTAAGTCACGAACAATGGTTCGCTTTGTGGCTTAGAGAGCTTCCTCTCAAGGCGAGGTTCAGGGTTCGAATCCTCCGTTCGCACAGCAAAGTCGTACCTCTGTTTATTTTTGCTCCTTCTTGAGATCTTCTTCAACGCAAACTCCCATCAATAGAATTTGCTGCGGAGATACTTCACGTGGACGGTGATGCTCTTCTAGATAGAGCAGCGTGCTCCAATCGGGGGGACGGGGGTTCGATCACCCTGGCTCGCAGTAGAAAATGAAGATGTCTTTTGCTAAACTCCTTAGCCAAGGCTGTCGCCACCATGGATATGCGTGCACGCGAACCAAGAAAGTAGAAGAGACGCATGTATAAGAAAGGATATACAAAAATTCGATAAGAACTTATGAAGGTGATGATGTCCCCCAAGGTCACCATGAGAGCTTGGCTCTGATACCAATGCAAGAGAACAAGGATTACGACCACCACAAACTAGAGAGATGACTCTCCTCCCAACCAAATGCCTCTATATATAGCTCTCTCCAGGGGACTACCTTCTTGGGCAGGTGGATACTAACCAGCCAAGTGTCAGCCATGTAACTGCATGTGCGCCAAGTGTCCAGTGGATGCTTCTAGAAGGTTCTAGAGCTCTTTGGGCAAAATACTCTTCCCATGTATCCCATGGGGATTGAACCCAAGACCTCGTCCTTCACATCCTTGAGTCTTAACCACTAGGCTAAGTGGATTACTTGGTTACAAGAGTAAATGACCTCCTAGTAAGTCTAAACTCGAGATCTTTGGTCATACACACGGATGACCAAACGGTATCCGATTTCAGATCTGTCTGAACCGGCCAGACCCTTGGATCATAGACTTACTTTATTACACTGCGTGTATGCATTAACTTGAAAAAGGTTAATGCAGCCACAATTCGGGATAACTATCCGCTTCCTATCACAGAGCATCTCTTAGAAAGAGTAGAAGGCAAGGAAGTGTACAGCTTCCTCGATGGATTTTCGGGCTACAATCAAGTAGCCATAGCTCCAGAAGATCAGCATAAGACAGCTTTTGCCACAGAGTGGGGCATTTTTGCCTTTAGAGTAATGCCATTTGGGCTTACCAATGCACCAGCAACCTTCCAGAGGTTAATGTGCCATGTATTTAAGGAGTTCTTGAGGAAGAATTTAGAGGTCTATGTTGATGACCTTTGTGCTCACTCCAACATTAGACAAACCCATATCCCTGAACTCAGGCAAATCTTTGACAAATGTAGAGAATATCAAGTCTTCCTAAACCCAGAAAAATGTGTTTTCATGGTCAGGCAAGGCAAGATTCTGGGGCACATAGTGTCAAAGAATGGCATATCTACTGACGAAGAGAAAGTGAGAGCTATAGCAGAGCTACCTAGGCCAAAGAATGTCAAGGAAGTACAAGCTTTCATGGGGCATTGTGGTTATTACCGACGATTTATACACATGTATGCTGTCATTGCAAAGCCCATGTACGGACTTCTGACAAACTTTGAGTGGATGGATGAATGTGAGAATTCCTTCCAGGAGCTTAAACGGCGATTATGTTCAGCACCAATCTTAACCACACCAGATTGAAATAAGCCATTCCATGTTCACGTGGATGCATCCAATTATGCCATTGGATGTGTGCTCGCACAACCTACCGGCGAAGGTAATATGGATCTTCCAATCGCCTATGCTAGTCGACAATTGAATGCAGCTGAACGGAATTACACCACTACAGAGAGAGAAGGTTTAGGCATGGTATATGCAGTCAAGAAATTTAGACACTATTTGCTTGCAAATAAGTTTAAATTTTTTACTGATCATCATGCATTGCTGTACCTCGTAAACAAGCCATGCAATACAGGAAGATTAGTAAGATGGTTTCTCTTGCTCATGGAATATGATTTCGAGGTGGTGGTAAGGAAAGGGAGAACTCATTTAAGAGCATATCACCTCTCTAGGCTCACATCGGGAGAAGCCCCACAAGGAGTATCAGATGACCTTCCTGATGCTTACTTGTTTAATTTGGAAGTTGTACCGCAGTGGGCTAAGCCATTGGTACCAGTATTGACATACGGGCCTAACCATCCTGTAGTAAACACACAGAATAGAGAGATTGTGAAAGCCCAAAAGTACCACATCATGGCAGGAAGCATGTACAAGCACACAGATCAAGGAATCTTGGCTTGTTGTGTGGAAGAAGATGAGTACGCTAAATGGTTGCAATTAGCACATGTAGGTGCATTAGAGCAACACTATTCAAAGCAACGAACCCTACAAACACTAAGGAGATTCAGAGTGCATTGGCCAACTATGGAAGCTGATGTCCAAAAGTTGTGCAAGGAATGCCCAATCTGCTGCACTAAACCACTTGTGGAACACGCCACTCTTTATCAAGTGTCCATAGTACCAGATTGGAGTGAACCACTAGTATCCTTCATGAGGACGAAAACATTCCCGTCAAACATGACTCTGGTTAGGAAAAGGAGTTTAGAACAAGAAGCCTAGGATTACTCACTCATTGGTGATAATCTATATAAGCGTGGTAAAGATGGTTACCTGAGGCTATGTGTCCATGAAAGTGAATATCTTAAGATCTTGGAAACTGCTCACCAAGGTGTAGCAGGAGGACACTTTGGACCAGATCGGGTGATCAAGGCAATACTATTTGCGGGCTTCTGGTGGCCTACCCTTCACATGGATGCACATACCTATGTGAAACGTTGTGATGTCTGTCAGAGAACCCAGTATCCTATACGTAAAGATGAGATGCCACTGAAACCTATGATGGGCGGACGTGCATTCTCTAAGTGGGGAATAGACTTCGTAGGTCCTATTAATCCCCCAGCTAAGGGTTCCCATGCAGAATATATCATTGTCGCAACAGACTATCTAACTAAGTGGGTAGAGGTAAAAGCCACAACGAAGAACGATGCACAAACAACTGCTAAGTTCCTGTTTGAAAATGTATTCACTAGATACGGGCTACCTATAGAGCTAGTTAGTGATAGAGGTACTCATTTCTTAAATGAGGTTATTGAAAATCTACTCCAAGAATTCTTGGTAATACATAAGAAGTCTGCCCCCTATCACCCTCAAGCTAATGGCCAGGCTGAGAGCACTAATAAGATCTTATGCAATGTACTGACGAAATTAGTGAACACTAAACGCTCTGATTGGGACAAACAGCTACACCATGCTGTTTGGGCATACCGAGTCGCCTACAAAACGGTACTCCAAGCCACCCCCTTTCAGATGGTATTTGGCCAAAACGCGGTGCTTCCCTTGGACTTCTTGATACCTACATTGAAAGTCGCACAAGAGCACGAGTGGACGGGTCATGAACTCTCCTCTAGACTTTTTGACCTTGAACGATTAGGAGAAACAAGACTGAGAGCAGCTGCAAGAATATATGCAGCTAAGAAGAGACAGAAGGCATACTTTGATGCCCATGTGAAGGATAAAGGTTTAAAAGCAGGAGACCTAGTACTAGTATACACGTTGAAACAACATGCGAGGAAGCTAGAAAAGAGAGGCTACGGACCCATGATCATTAATAAGATCTCCACAAGTGGAGCTGTGCAATTAGCCACATTAGAAGGTGTTGTGCTCCCAAACTATATTAGCGGATGCAGAGTCAAGTTGTATCAGGAACCCCTCTCGGAGGAAATGCTCAGTCGACTCAACACTGCTAAGAAACGCAAGGAGGAAGAGAAGCGAACTCGAGAAGAAGCTCAAGTAGAAGCCCTAGAGCGCATCCGGAGAATGAAATTAAGAAGACAAGGTAGAGAGCACCCTAGGCAAGATGCATATGCAGATCAAAGATATGACATGGCTATGTGTGAAGTTTCAGGTGTTAGCTCACATAAGATAACCGATCGACGTCCTTTCATAACCTTAGATATAGGACAAGGAAAGAGTGCAAGGACTGTAAGAGCCTTGATTGACTCAGGAGCAGCCACTAGTGCTGTCAAATTGTCTTACTGTCAAGAGTTGCAATTAACTGTCAATCCTGTGGAAGCATATCTCATAGGATTGGGAGGCGTGGAAACCCCTTGCATGGGCGAGGTGGAACTTCCCCTCTATATTCATGACAAGGCAATGACAGTTAAAGTACTAGTGTGTCAAGATGAGGATCTCACTGAACCCCTTGTCTTGGGTCAAGACTGGATCTATGACCAAGCAGTCAACTTAAACCTAAGAAGTGGACTTCTTCAGGTATGGTTCAATCATAGTTGAATTACAGTAGAGTTAGATAATGGAGCACTCAAGGAACTAGGAAAGGCACAGACTCCTGGTCCCTCCAGGGGTGCACATGAAGTTGACCATGCTGTTCTTGTCCAAAACTATGTATTGCAGAGGAATGCTATTCGCAAAAAAGGAGTCAGGGATGCAACGGAACTCCCTTCTTTTCCAAAGGCCAGAAGGAGGCAGCAATCAAAGGTGGATCAAAGGCAGAAGAAGCAGGGTACTACCTATGTCGGAGATCAAAAGTACCGGCGCAGCAAAATGTCTCAGCTAGTGAAACAAGTGTGGGTGCGGAAAGGCGAACACCCGGTTGCACTCAAGCCAACCACACGGGCAAAGCCTCTTATTAGTAACCAACAACACGACACTAATAAGAAGTCTTTCAGAAGTTCTTATGCTAACGTGAAGTCTATTTGGGTGCCCAAGAAGTCGATGAAGGCCAGCCCACAATCAAGACAAATTTGGGTGCCTAAGGCTTGTTTGCGGGCTCAAATAGCTACACAAAGACCACATCCTATACAGCATGATCCATTCACTCGCACAGCCAGCAGCCACTCGTTTTCAACACCCAGGAACACACTAAGGCCCATGAGCACGAACATAATCACTTGTAAATGGGTCCCTAAAAGGCCTCATTTTCAAGCCGACACACCGATAAAGCTCTCGAGAGTCTCTACGAAACCAAGAGCAAAACCCATCCACTGCATTTGGCAGCCTAAGACTTGTAATAAACCCCCCGACCCCAATCTGTGAATTCATCTCCACTTACTAACTACTTTAGTCAGACAGCTCACCCTTCCATCTACCTCCTAGGACTAACCAGGCATTAACTACACACACTGTCTTCGTGCACTTACTAACCACTAACTCATCATCTACCTCATGTTAATGTTGTAACGGGGACAACAATGAATTTATTCTGTCCATTACGATGTTAACACGTGGTTCTATATTCTCACAGAACCAACCAGTAAGCAGGGCCATGGCAGAAGCAGGAGGTGCCAGTTCTCAAGCCGGATCCAGCGCACAAATTGTGGATATAGAAACACTCCTCCTCGAGCCACATCTCACCGAAAGACCGCAAGAACTTCAAGCCGTGCATGTGCTCCCAATTCAGGATCCTCCTCAAGGGCACACTTCTCAAGTGGGCAAACACGCTCATTGGTTCAGTGATGTCGCTGGACCATTGGGCGATGGAACCTATTTCTGGGAAGCTGAATTGGAGTTTAATGGTAAATGGGGACGCTACCATTTTTTCACGCGCGAGTTTGAGAGCTATCAAAATGCCGAAGTCATGCGTTCAGTATGGACCAAAGCCAGCTTGGACAGTTATTTCAGGGCCCACTTACCAAAACCGGATTTCTTACGTTGTTCATATCTTATCAGTACCATCACTCCGAGCAGGGCCAAGGGAAGCGACAGCACATTTGTGTTACCCTCATTGTTGCCGGGCCATGAACTTAAAAGATTCAAGCTGACTCTCAATCTGGTACGAGAAGCATTGGGCATGTATGGTATGCACATCCCCACTGAAAAGGAAACAATGGTTCCGGGCAGAATGAAACATAAAGATCTTAATAAGCTGAAGGATATGGTAGCAATAACACCAACCATTGCTCTTCACCTGCGGACCGTCATGCAGCATTTTGCTTTCCCCGCCCAGGAAAGATTCACCATGCCCCCAAAGAAAATATGGTTCAGCTTGTATCTGGCAGAGACAGAAAGCCTTCCCATCAATGTGCCACATTGGATCATAGATCAGATTCACCTAGCCCATCAAAGGTGGAACAAGAAGCAGAAAAATGTGCTTCATGGATGTTGCGCTCTAACCAAGATAATCTACCGATGTCTGGCCTATGATGTGCCTATTCAGCGGGCACTCATATGGCCCTGGGCCCAGGAATTCCAGAGAAGGCTATCAACGGCAGGTCCCCCATCAAAGAAGATGAGAGGGGGAGTACAATTACCCTGCGCTCAACCAAGGGGAGCCACCACTACACCCGAAATTACCCCTCCCCAGACACGACGCATTAGGCCATTCACCATCCGGCTACCAAGACCAAGCACAGATGGACCCAATCTGGTATTTCCACCCGTCCCATCAGATTTGGAATTTCCACAGGCTTTACTCTCAACGATCTCACTGGTGAAGAAGTGGCTAGACGGATCTATGACTCTAATCTCGAGACGGAAACAGAACGAGCTCAGGAACCACAACCCCATACAACAACAGCAGCCCCCACCCGACCAGAAGTGGTAGAAGTCGACGTCGAGGAACAAGAGACCGAACAAGAGGAAGAAGCCTACGAGGAACAAGAATATGACAAACTTTCAGAGCTGGCAAGTGCCCCTGCATATTCTGCACAAATAAAAAGACTATATCGAACCATGCAACTAGTTCAAGAACAGCATAAAATGTCACTGGAAGCGGGCAAGAAACTCATGAACCAGTTGCTAGCTGAGGAAGGTGTGGACGATATGTTCATTGAGTCCATAAACCTTCATGCCGATGCAGTAGGATTGGATGAGGCCATCCATGAGGCAATGGCCTACATTCACAGATTTGAGAAAAGGGTTCCCGCTCGTCCCATGAGGTCCGGGAAACAAATTCATATCAATGTATCAGCACCAGGAGAGACAACGCAAGCAGACGAACATCAGGAAGCACCACGGTCACCACCCTCCCCACCTCTCACTACACAACTCACTCCACCACATGACACTAGCACCACCACTTCCACTACCACCACCATTGTCATGGGAATTCCACTCTCTCCGGGAATCCAATTTGGGGGAGTCACCATGCCCACTTTCACCACTCTCTTCACTAACGTCACATCCACCCCACCCACAATCCCCATATACACGGTCACTTAAACAGTTGACACTATGGAAACATCTCCTGCCACTGCACCGCTCCCTTCCCCCATGCCACCTCCATCTCCCATACCCCTCCACCCACATCTCCACTTGCATCCACATCATTCACAACTCCCTTTCCCGCTCCCATTCCCCCTGCATCTTCACCCCTCCCTGCATCATTTAATGTAAATAGTATATTTCTAGCGTTAAATCAATGTGTATATCAGCTTCAGAATGAGTACATAGCTCTGGACGGCCGGTATCAACAACTGACAACACATCACCAGAACTTACAAAGGCAATTTAAAATTCTAGAGGAGGAAAATGCAGATGTGAATCAACGTTATACAACGCTTGAGCAGGCTCACCAAACACTATTGGAGGCACCCCAACCATCGACAGAATCAGGCGTCAAACAACTAGAGGCCTTGCTCGAAGTATACCAGGCCGATAACCTACGAGTCAGACGTAACTTGGCGCTACTCAGGAAACATATGGCCATAGCACTGGAAGAGAACAAAAGACTGCAAAAACAAAATGAAGAGAATCTGGAAGCGGCAATGGAAGGCTCTCCCCACGAGATAGATCCAGAGCAGTTCAAAGCAGTTCCCACGGAGACGATGAAAACCATTTTGGAAAGCTATGCAGATCTCCTGGAAGCCCATGATGACTTGGAAAGAGAACGTGACACACTACAGAGCAGACTTAAGGAACATGAAGAACAACCAAAGAGTGTCCCATCAACCTCTACCTCCGACGAAGTAAAAGCCTTAACTGAGCAGGTAGCAGAATTACAAAAGAGGTTACTGACATACGAGAGGCAGCCCTCTCCGGTGGTAGAACCAGAGCCAGAAGAGTTGGTCCCTATTGAGGTAGATGATTCGTACGAAGAACCGTATGTTCCTATGCCAATGCCAGGCGGGCGACGAACCTCAGAGGGACTAGACACATTGGAAGTGGAAGCACCCGAGTGGCTTCAGACACTGGAAAGGACAGCGAACACCCACGAAGAACGGGTGGCCATTCAGATCCAATCACTAGCGAACTTAGAAGAGACTGTCATAAAGTCAGAATATTTCAGAAGCATGTCTCATCATAGATGGATCGGCACCAATAATGACCAATATGTGCCATACTGCATACTTTTGGCCGATTACAACGCCGATATTCAACGACAATGTGGCAAGCCTCCCACATTTGCTACACAATTTGGTCCAGACGATATACCGGAAAGTGCTCAGCGTGGGTCCATCCATCAACCCACCTGGAGAATCAGGCTTTTGGAAACGTATCCTGAAATGGTCCGAACCTGGAATAATATGCCGTTGTTTATTAAATATAACCCTTGTTACATTCCAGTTCTTCGAAGACGCACCTGGCCGGAATTCACTATTGCCGTCAGAGACATCAAAGCCTGCACAAAATGGTTAAATTACGTGTATCTAGCACCTCCACGAGGACCCCCCACGGTGAACTACATGATTTCTACAATCCGTCACTGGAGTATTCGGCTACGCAATAATCCAGATGTGATGGCCCAGATGTGTATGAAAATATTCGAATTAATGCTGATCACCTTCAGGACGTTTAAGAACATTAAGGACCCCCACTTCTCAGGAGTAGGCTTTGTGACAGGAAACCAGGATCTAGTGTACGATATGAGTACCACCCCGTCAATTGAAGTAATATATGCTTGGCACGCCAGAATCAAGTACCTCCTAGCTTGCTTTAAACAGACATTTGAGGAAATGTTCATCACAGGATTCTGGGAATATCACTCCGAAATCTTTATACCCAGACCATCACATCTCCTCCAATTATTTGCTGTGGAGAGAACTATTTACTCAGAACAATTGAGGGTGCCTCATCCAGATGTTCCCGGACCTGTAAATTGGGATGAATTGCTCACAGATCTAGCACGCGGCTTGCGACTTGAAGAACACCACCTAGCCTCCGATGTCGTCCAATATTATGTTCAAAAATCCTCTAGACAAGGGTCTGTCAGGGGCGACAGACGCGAGAGTGGGGGGGGTGTTGGCAGCAGTCAGGGAACCGAAGGAGCCACAAGACGAAGAGAGTCAGAGCGAAGGGACAGCACAAGCAGGCATGGCAGTCAAAGAAGATCTGGCAAGTAGGCCATCTAATTTTTTACGACATCAAGGAGTTGAGCACACAAGAAGGAAGAGCAAGTAGGGAGCTCAAAGAGGTGTATGACAAATCAGTAGAGGAAATCCCTACACAAATAGTGATTTTCATCACTAAAAAACCATTGTAAATATCATTTCGTATTTTTGTAGCTCCATTTTGTGCAAGCCAAGGAGTCCTTGATCTTGAGGAGCTTTAGAAGTATCTACCTGCCAATTTTCATATTTTTTAGATCTCATTTGAGCCCTCTAATAAGCCCTGGAACCTAATTTTTAACTAGGCCGGACACTAGGTCTGAACAGGGCCAAAGCTAGTCAAAAACTATAAAAGGAGCTAGAGAGCTCATTTTTGGGGTTAGATTGTAATTGAAACAACTTGTAAGAACTTTTTGGAAAGTAATCTAAGAACTCCATTGCTTCTCCCTCTTTGTCTTGCCGTGTGTGCGCGTGTGTGTGTATGTGTGTGCATGCTTGTGTGCTTCTCACTCACGCACTTGTGCTTCCACTTGCTCGAGGTCTTCATACCATCCTCACGTCTTCCCGGATTGACATTAAAGGAGGTGCTACTCATCACTGAGCTACAGCATATGTGTGTGTTGGACATATGTATGTGTGTGCATGTGTGTGATATATGCATGTGTATGTCTATAAGTACGTGTGGATGTGTGAATGATGTATATGTAGTTGCATGTGCATTTACAATTGTATATGCATGTGTGTATGTATGCATGTGTGTGTGATGTGTATGTATTTGCATGTGTGTTTGATATATGTGTATGCATATCTCCATGATGTGTATGTATCTATATTTGTATTATGGTCATAGTTGATTTGAGTAGCTATATATAGAGGCCTAAGGTTGGGAGGAGATCCATCTCTCTAGCAGGTCTGTGGTCTTAATAAGTTAGTTCATTACAATTTTCTTATATATTTGTATATATGTACGTGTATGTATTTTTGTATATGCATGTATATTTGGACACACACACACATGCATGCACACACACACATATATGTGTGTGTATATATATATATATATATATATATATATATATATATATATATATATATATATATATATATATATATATATATATATATATATATATATATATATATATATATGTGTGTGTGTGTGTGTGTGTGTGTGTGTGTGTGTGTGTGTGTGTGTGTGTGTGGATACTTTCCCTACAAATGATTTCTGTTAAATGTAAGTGATGCATCTACGTTTGAAAATGGGATGATTGAAATCAACATATACAATGAGGAGAAGGCAACTAAACACAATTTTTGAGGTAGAGAGAAAATTGCCCATAAGCCCTACAAAGAAAGTCAGAGATAACATTGTTGGATATGCGCTAAATAAATGGACTTGAGCTAAAGCTCTATACCGAGCCTCAGTGGAAAGTAATGACATGTTGGGTTGCTTCTTTGAAATCCATGAGATGATCTCACTACCTAGCATGGCTAGGTAACCAATTGCACTCGTTCTATCTTCCTTCGAAGCATCCAAATCCGCATTGGAGAAATCTTTAACGTGCATATCATCATCAAATGAGAAGAAAAATCCTTCATTTATAGTACCTTTGAGATATCTTGACATTGTTCTTACAACTTGCAACTATAATAACAATCCAACTCCATATGCTATGTTGGGCCGAGTTATTGTCATATAATTGAAAAATCCTACAATAGATCGATACAAAGATACATCCTCTAATGGTTCTCCATCAATGGATCTTAGCTTTACATTAACTTTCATGGGATTTGAAATAGGCTTGCAATTTATCATCCCAAACCTCTCACGTAGGTCTAGAATATTCTTCCTTTGCATGAGCCTAACACCTTCTTCTTTATATACAATTTCAATGCCATTAAAATACCTAAGATCTCAAAGATCAGAGATCCTAAACTCCTTTCGAGACTTTTCCTTGATCTCTTCAATGCCTTTTGGATCATTACCTATAATGATAAGATCGTCTACATATACACACATGTAGACTACAAGTTCTCCTCTGTGTTTGATGAAGAGAGATGGGTATGCCTCGCATTGATTTTAACCACATTTTTGTAAAAAACTCAACCAATCTTTGGACCTAGGCCTTGGAGCTTACTTTATCCATAAAGTGCCTTCTTCAACCTACAAACATGATGTGGAAACTTTTTATGAACAAAAAGTAGTGGTTGCTCCATGTGTACCTCTTCTTCCAAGTCTCCATTGAGAAAGGTATTCTTGATATCCAATTGTAAGAGCTTCCATCCTTTGCTTGCATCCATTGTAATGAGTATCCTAATTGTTCTCATCTTTTCCACGGGGTTGAATGCCTCTTCAAATTCCACTCCATAGGTTTGTGCAAAACCCTTGGCCACCAATCTTGCTTTGAACCTAGAAATAGATCCATCTGAATTCGTCTTTACTTTATATGCCCACTTATTACCTATTACATTCATGTTCTCCTTCATGGGAACTAGAGTCCATCTTTGATTCTCCTCAAGTGCATCAATCTCTTCTTGCATCACCTCTTTCCATTCAGTGTACTTGCTTGCATCTTCATAACAAGCAAGATCATGATCTTCTACTAATTTGTTTATATATGCATAATGCATTGCCATGTAAGAATCATAAGTAAACCTTTGAGTTGGATACTTAACCCTTGAAGTCTTCCTTCTTTCAACTTTTGGAGGAATAAACCTCCTTTGCCTTATGTACTTGATCTCTTTCTTTGATGTGGCTTCTCTCTCCATTATGTATCCTTCATCATCTTCAACTTCATTACCTTCTTCATTCAACTCCATCAATGTTGCTTTGCCTTTTCTGAATGATATCATAGATTGATGAAGTTTTGCCCCTCCATGGTGAGGTCATACTTGACCTATCTTCATTGATGGAATTCCTTGGGTTGCTTAACTCTTAGTCGATTTGTTTTTCATCATGTCCATGCTTTTCTTCTTCATATTTTTGGATACAGTCATAACTCTTATACCAAGGGAGTAGCTCATCAAATGCTACATCCCTTGATATTCTTCGGTCCTTTGTGTATTGGTTGAAAGACCTATAAACTTTATGATCATTTGAATATCCTAGAAACACACACTTTTCTACCTTTAGTTATAGCTTGTGCCTCAATTTGCTTGTCACATGTACATATCAAGTACATCCAAATATCTTTAAGTGGAAGAGATCCAGTTTCTTACCATAATAAGCTTGATATGGTGTCATGCCATGGATCTGTGAGGTAGGAGCTATGTTCATAAGATACACGGTGGTATTTGCTTCATCGCTCCAAAACATGTTAGGTACATTCATCTCATCAAGCGTTGCTCTAGCGATCTTCATAGTATATCTATTCTTTCTCTCTACTACCCCATTTTGTTAGGGTGTGTACCTACATGTTATTTGCCTCTTAATGCCTTGATCCCATAAGAAATCAGAAAAATCATTGGAGAAATAGTCTCCCCCTCAATCAGACCTTATTCTTGATATATGTACCTGTTTTCTTCTCTACCATAGCCTTGAATGCTTTGAAATATGGAAACACATCTAATTTGTTTTTTGATAAAATAAACCCAAAACATTCTTGTTCAATTATCTATGAAAGTTACAAATTACTTGTTACCTCTAATGGATTGCTCTTTGGTTGGCACCCACACATCTATATGTATCAACTCCATTAGATGATAGCTTATGTAGTCACTGTTCTTGAATGGAAGTCTTGATTGCTTCCCTAGTTGACAAGATTCACATAAATGCTTCATACTTGCAAGAAAATGACTATTATAATCACCACCATGTGCTAGAGAGATGACTCTCCTCCTAACCATATGCCTCTATATATACTCTCTTCAGGGGACTGTCTTCTTGGGCAAGTGGATACTTACCATCCATGTGTCATCCATGTAACTATATGTGCACCAAGTGTCCCAGTTAACTCGAGTTTACTCAAGTGGATGCTTCTAGAAGTCTCTAGATCTCTTTGGGAAAAATACTCTCCCCATGTATCCCATGGGGATTAAACCCAAGACCTCCTCCTTCACATCCTTGAGAATTAACCACTAAGCTAAGTGGATTAGTTGTTTACAAGTAAGTCTAGACACGAGATCTTTTGGTCATACACATGAGTGACCAAACGGTGTCCGATTTCAGATGTGTCTGAATGGCTTCGACCCTTAGATCATGAACTTACTTTACTCGAGGACTAATTTATGTTAAGGGTCTCAAAAATCTGTTATAAACTATATGAGAAATTTTACCATTTACTTTGGGTAAACCATACTATAACTTGACCAAGTCAAATCCAAAATGAAAACTGTCCAACTTAGGATACTTTTCTCAAAAGATTTTAGCTAAAAGTTCTTGGGAATTGTCAATCTTATGAGAAATTCCTAGCTTATCATTTCTAGAGTGGACTAAATCCTAGAAAATCATCTATGCTATAACTTAAATAAGTCAGCTTAGACTTATCATCTTTTGAAGATTGAAAAGGTTCTTGTACAAATTTTCTATCTCGGATGTTTAACTTAGTTACCTAGTACTAACCGGCTAAGCCTTGACTTTTGTGAAAAGAATTAGATACCATATCTGAGCCAAATCCAAAAGATTCGAAAAGCAAAAGGAAATAACTAAAACTCTATACAAAAAGTTCAAACTTCAAAGATACGTAAACTTATGAGGAGTAAATTTCTAGATGATTCAAGACTTTAACTTCTCAAATATTTTTTTCAACAAGATATTGAAGCATTTTTTCTATCTTTAAGAGAAATAAATTGGATTCTCAAAAATATTCAGAGTAAATCTAAAACATCATCCAACCACAAGATACTAGTGTGGTATCCAACATGAGTGTGTGGACCCACCTAGGTTCTATTGATGAGTTTTTACTCAAATAATGCTTCACTTGAGACTAAGTTCATGCCTATACTCAATGAGTATGACTGCTTACTAGGAATGAAATTCTTGTGCATTTCTTGTTGGAATAAAGAAATCACCAATCGATGATTATGAAGTGCTTGAAGAAGTTCAAACATCATCCAACCACAAGATACTAGTGTGGTATCCAACATGAGTGTGTGGACCCACCTAGGTTCTATTGATGAGTTTTTACTCAAATAATGCTTCACTTGAGACTAAGTTCATGCCTATACTCAATGAGTATGACTGCTTACTAGGAATGAAATTCTTGTGCATTTCTTGTTGGAATAAAGAAATCACCAATCGATGATTATGAAGTGCTTGAAGAAGTTCAGAAGTCAAAATAAAGTCAAAGAAGTCATTGAAAGAAGTGATGAGATCTCAAAAATATAGCTTGTATACATATGAACATTACATATGAAAATTCTTGTATAATAAGTATAGATGTTTATTAGAACAAAAAGGAATAATGTAATAGATGTGGGATGAGTCGAGAATCATATGTATATAAGTCAATAATGTAAAGGAAAAAGTGAGAGAGTCATTAGAAGTCAAGAGTTCATGTGATAGATGTGTAGAGAGTCATCTTTCTAAGTTAGCGTCGTGTCTTTCTGTGATTTCTCTTAGCCTGATCAAGTGGATCAGGAAATCTTTTGTACACATATAATTTAGAATCCAATAAAGCTATGTTCAAAGTTCAATGTTCTAATTGCTTTCAGATTGTGTGTATGATCAATAGGAAGATGTATATGTAAAGTTTGCAGATAAGGCTCTCATAGTCGTGCATATTTTTGTGTCAGAGTTGTGCTTAGATCTCAATGCACATTGTAAAGATTTTGATGAATAAGCATTCAAAATCTAAGTTAGAAGGTAAGGAAGCTATGGCTATAAGAATTTAGCATAAGGGGACTTGTGCTGTGAGAAATCAACTTGAGAAGTTGACTATGTCAAAGTCGCTTGTTCAGAAAGACACTTTCTAACATACATTTGGTCTTAATGATCAAATGAGAGTTTTAATGATTCTTTTGAAGATCTAATGAATGTTATGATTGTGCAAAGGTAGCATGGAGGTATCTGCATCATTAGATTGAAGAAATTTGAAGACGTTTGCAGGTAATGAAGTTAATTTGTGAAGCACACTCTTTGAAGAAGAAGAAACTTCACATAGAGAAGTGTTTGAGAATGATTTTGTAAATCATGGTAACATTTGTGTAAATTTTGTTCTATGATTGATATAGGTGTTCTTAAATCAGCACAGATCAAGCATTTGGAGATTTAGAGGTCTCCATCAGTGTTATCAGAGCAAAAGGTGCAATATAAAGTGAAGTAAATAGCATTTGAAGTCCCAACTGTTGCAGACTTTGAAGTTTGTTCTAATTGAAAGTGATCAAGTTTAAAGTCTTGAAGACAACCTAAAGAAGTGTGAAGATTGAGCTCGAGAGGGTCTAAAAGCATATTCATTTATCTTAACAATTGCAGAGACAAAGATCAAAAGATGGGAGAAAGCCTACAGATTGGTAAGCTAGATAGGGAAAACTATCTAGCTTGGTCCATGAGGATGTAGGCACACCTCATGAGAAAAGATTTGATGGCATTCATTATAGGAGAAGAAGAAAATCCTGAGTTTGAAGATCTTGGTGTTCTAACCAGGGAAAAGCTTGCAGATTTAAAGAATTGGATGAAGAAGGATGCTCAAGCTAGGAGTATCATTTACATGGCTATAGATGATTATCGTTTACCTCACATTAGAGGATCAAAAAGTGCAGCAAATGTGTGGAATGCTTTGGAAGAGCATTTTCAAAATACAACCAAGTCACGGAAGTCCTCATTACAGGTTGAGTTCACAACCTTCAAGAAGAAGCGCTCACAATCAATTTCTAATTATATGGCAAGAATGAAGGATATTGCAGATAGTTTGGGAGCAGTAGATGAAGATATTGAAGAGGAAAAGTTGGTAAGACAAATACTTACAGGTCTGAAAGGAGATGAGAAATGGAAGCCTTCATATTGTCCATAGAATTGTCATTAGATCATTTTACTCCTGATCTTAATCAATTGCTAGGAAACATGCTAACTTTTCAGCAGGACAGTAAGGGAGATAATGACAGGAGTGCAAGCCAAGCTATCTACTCCAAGGATAAGAGAAAGAATGCCAAAGAAAAGCATTCAACTAATGATGAAGGATCTTCAAGCCAAGTTTATTTCACAAGAGGGAAAATGAACTCAAGAGGCAAAGGAAGAGGAAAATGAGTCTTAATCAAAGAGGTAGAGGAGGCAGAAATCAAAGAGGTAACTTTAGAGGAAGAGGTGGTAGGGATTCATATGCTAGAGGAGGTGGAAGAATCTTTCAACCTTAGTCCTATAATAACACTTATTATAATTATGCATCACATCAAAAGGATGCCTTGAATCTCATCTTAAATGCAACACATGAAGCTATAGAAGAAGATCAAAGGGTATTCTATATTGACTCAGGATGTAGCAATCATCTGAGTGGCAACATATCATTGATGACTGACATGGAGGCAAAGTTGACTGGACATAGAGTTCAAACACGAGAAAACACCAAGCATAAGGTGGAAAGCATTGGATCAGTGAAGACAAAGAGTGGAGGCACACTCTTAAGTAAGGTACTTTATGTTCCTACTATTCCTAAAAACTTGATAAGTGTAGGACAAATTGTGGAGAAGGGATATGAAGTTAGATTCACAAATGATGGTGTTTATGTGCAAGATCCAAATCAGCCCTATATAGAAGCATCATTACAGGTCCAAGGTAATGTGGGACATGCATTGTTTACTTATGGAAGTCAAAAGATGTCTGACTTAGACCTATGGCATAAAAGGCTAGGTCATTTCAATGAGAGAGTTATAAAATAAATGTCAAAGAATGATGTAGTGATTGGATTTCCAAATGGTGAAGGTCAACACATGGTATACAAGTGTGAAGGTGTCAATTAGGAAGAGCTCACAGAAGTCCATATAATAAATCAGGATACAAGTATTCAAATATGCTTGAGTTGGTTCATACAGATGTGTGGGGTCCTTCAAGGGACTATAGCATAAATGGATCCAGATATTATGTGTTGTTTGTTCATGATGCAACAAGATGGATTACACTTTAGGTAATCAAGGACAAATCTCAAGTGTTCAAGACATTCAAGCATTATCATGCTTATGCAGAAAGGATTAAAGGACAAAACCTCAAGAGGTGAGATCATATGGAGGGGGAGAGAATATTTTTCTAAAGAATTTGATGATTTTTTGTGGAATGCAGGTATAAAAAGAGAAGTAAAATTGTAGGTAATCCCCTCAACAAAATGGATTTGCAGAAAGAAGAAATAGAACTCTTGTAGAATTTGCAAGATCAATGATGAAGGAGAAGAATTGTCCTAACTACTTGTGGGCAGAAGGTATCAACACTGCAACATACCTTGGGAATAGGTTACTATGCAAAGCTTTAGATGGTAGAACACCTTATGAAGCATGGTGGGGTAAGAAACCTACTCTTGATCATTGTAAGGTATTTGGATGTTTGGCATATGCTTATGTTCCTTCTCAATTAAGACATAAGTTAGAGCCCAAAGCAAAGAAGTATGTGTTCATTGGGTATGATGGTAGATAGATGGGATACAAATTGTGGAGTCCATCTACAAAGAAATTTCTTGTCACAAAAGATGTTACATTTGATGAGCAAAGCACATGGTATACAAAGTCAACTAATGATCATGCATATTTTTAAGAAATTCAAAGGAAAGGGAAGACAAACGTGAAAGTATATGAAGAAGATATTGATTACGATTATTGTAAAAATAAATTGCAAGATAATGATGAAGATTGGCCAAGATTTGACCTATAATCAAATGTAGACGAGACTTCGAAAAATGTAGAGGTCAGAAGAACTTTGAGAGAAAGAAAGGAACCTATCAGGTATAGCTATGATACATCTTTCTTAACAAAAAAAGATTATGCTTATATTGTGAAGACAGATGAAGATCCAACCACATATGAAGAAGCTAAAGGAAAACAAAATTGGGAAAAAGCAATGCAAGAAGAGTATGATGCTCTACTTGAGAATGAGACATGGGAATTGGTGCCAAGACCAAAGAATCAGAAGGTAATTGGATGCAAGTGGGTATGTAAGACAAAGAGGTTTGCAAATGGTGAGGTGTCTAAGTACAAAGCTAGACTGGTGACTAAAGGTTATGCTCAAACTTATGGGGTAGATTATGATGAAACTTTTAGTCGAGCTGCTAAGATGTCTACAATTAGAACTCTAATTGCTATTGCTGCTTGTAAAGGATGGAAGTTGTCACAATTAGATATGAAGAATGCATTTTTGAATGGATATATTGCAGATGAGGTATACATGGAGCAACCAGAGGGTTTCATGGATTCAATTGGATTAGAATATGTATGTAAGCTCAAGAGAGCTTTGTATGGTTTGACGCTGGCCCCAAGGGCATGGAATTACAGGCTTATTAAGTTCTTGAATGAATTCGAATATCAAGCTTCAAAAGCAGATAGTAGCTTGCTAGTGAAGGCAAGTGAAGATGGGTTCATATATATGTGTATTTATGTTGATGATATTATTGTCACAATTAGAGATGCTCAATGAATCAAGGAGCTTAAGAAGCAAATAGAAAAGGAGTCTAAGATAAGTGATTTGGGAAACTTGTCTTATTTCTTAGGAATGCAGGTTGTGTATACTCAACATGGAGTATATGTTACACAAGAGATATACTTGAAGAATCTTCTGATTAAGTTCAACATGGAAAATTGCAAGCCTTCAACCACACTTAAACTGAGTAGATATGCAAGAGAAGAATTTAAGGACATGAAGAAATATCAGAGTTTGGTAGGTAGTTTGATCTATGCTACCTTGACAAGACTAGAACTATCATATGTAGTTGGTGTCTTATCACAATTTATGCATTGTCCAAAGAAAACTCATGGGATTACAGCTCAAAGGGTACTTAGATATATCAAGGGAACCCTGAGTGAAGGTTTGTATTATGGTTTTACTTCTGACACAAGAATCAAAGTGTTTAGTGATGCAGATTGGGCAGGTAATTCAAATGATAGAAGGTCTACTCATGGTTATCTGTTATGTTGGAGATAAGTTAATCTCTTCGTGCTCAAATAAGCAACATACAGTTGCTTTGTTGTCCACAGAAACTAAGTATAAAGGAATGGTAGAGGCTACAAAGGAAGTAATATGGTTGAGGACCTTATTGAAGAGTTTTGAAACTAATCAAAGTACTCCAATTATTTTTGCGGATAACATGAGTTCATTATATTTGGCAGGTAACCCTGTTTTTCATGCTAGGACTAAACACATAGAGATTCATTATCATTTCTTGAGAGAAAAGGTACTTGACAAAGAGATTGAAGTCTTGTATACACCAACAACAGAGCAAGTTGCAGATATGTTGACAAAGAGCTTAGGTGGACCTAAATTATAGAAGTTCAAAGAGATGGCAGAAATACAGAAGAATGGGATAATCACAATTAGTGATTGAGGGGGAGTTGTTGGAACAAATAAATCAACAGTTGATGATTATGAAGTGCTTGAAGTAGGTGAAAAGTCAAAATAAAGCCAAAGAAGTCATTGAAGGAAGTGAAGAGATCTCAGAAATATAGCTTGTATACATATGTACATTATAGATGAAAATTCTTGTATAATAAGTATAGATGTTCATTAGAACAAAAAGGAATAATGTAATAGACATGGGATGAGTCTAGAATCATATGTATATAAGTCAATAATGTAAAGGAAAAAGTGAGAGATTCATTAGAAGTCAAGAGTTTATGTGATAGATGTGTAAAGAGTGACACATCTTTCTGAGTTAGCGTCGAGTCTTTCTATGATTTCCCTCAGCCTGATCAAGTGGATCAGGAAATATTTTGTAGACATCTAATTAGAAGCTAATAAAGCTATGTTCAAATCTCCAATGGTTTAATTCCTTTCAGGTTATGTGTATGATCAATAGGAACATGTATATGTAAAGTTTGTAGATAAGGCTCTCATAGTCACACATATTTTCATGTCAGAGTTTTGCTTAGATCTCAATGCACAATGTAAAGTTTTTGATAAATAAGCATTCAAAATCTAAGTTAGAAGGCAAGGAAGCTATGGTCAAAAGCATTTAGAAAAAAGGCACTTGTGTTGTGAGAAATCAACTTGAGAAGTTGACTATGTCAAAGTCACTCATTCAAAAAGATAGTTTTTGACATACATTTGGTCTTAATGATCAAATTAGAGTTTTAATGATTCTTTTATAGATCTAATGAATTTTATGATTGCACAAAGGTAGCATGGCAGCATGTGCATCATAAGAGTGAAGAAATTTGAAGATGATTGCAGGTAATGAAGTTAATTTCTGAAGCACACTCTTTGAAGAAAAAGAAACTTCACACAGAGAAGTGTTTGTGAATGATTTTGTAAATCATGATAACATTTGTGTAAAATTTTGTTCTATGATTGATATAGGAGTGTTCTTAAATCAGCATAGACCACGCATTTGGAGATTTAGAGGTCTCCATCATTTCTTTGAGTCAAAAGATTGAACTTACCAAGTTACACTAGGAACTTGTGGCTTGACTTAGTCAGTCTATTCCTTACTTGAAAGGATTATTTCAATATAAAAGTCCTACTTTTAAGAAATTTATTAAATACTTCTGAATCAATACTTTATCTTGAAGTGTTTCATGATTGAAATAAGAACAAGTATGTGCCTTATTTGAAAAAGAAGATCTTAGAAGTTACTTACTTCATATCTTCTGCTTTCTTGATCTTGAAGTACCTTGAGATCATTATATTGTATTCTTGAATTTAAACTTTTCCTTTGAAATTTAAATTTCCTTGATGATCAGATCTAACTTCAAGATTCATACTAGGACTAAAAGATAATCATCATCCCATGGTCTGATGTCCCATATCATCTTACCCACATCAATCTGAATATAAAATCTGGTATCCCATACCACCCTATTTTATATTTACATTGATGTGTGAGTGACACTTATCCTAAAGTCTAAACATATCTTGATAGAGTACCTTCTCACTTCAAGAATTTGTAAGTTTCAGGCATTACCTCTAGCTTGATATTCTAGATTTTGTTTCCTTCACACGATCATTTCACGATCTCGTGCTTTTACCTTGGAAACTTGAAAACCTTTGGATGGAACATCCATCCTTTTATATTAGGATTTTCAAAAGAAACACCATTTATAATTCCAAGTTCTTGAATTTTTTTAATTCAAATCCAATCGGTTATACTTATCAATTTTGTAGTGACAAGAGCTTTTCACTTCTTGTCTTTAGATTCCTTTATTACTAAAGCTTTTAAGTACCTACCCTTGGGGCTTTATAGGAATCTCTCTACTGCTTAAGTCTAAGCATCCGATCATGCTTTTGGATTTCACCTTTAAGAAATCCCTTTAAGGATAAGTAAACTTTTATGTTTTACCTTCCAGAAACTTAATTACCATCATCATGGTTGCAAACTACATACTTGGAATATTTACTTTGTTTAAATTTGGAGCAAGTCACTTATTTCACACTTTCCATTGGATAAATGGAACTTGAGTGAAAAATCCATCAAAAGAAATAGATTGCCAATACTTGGGCAAATCTCATAGTAGTTCCAATCGCAATTTCTTGGGCAAACCATACCAAGCTTGATCAAGTCTTGTTGATCATGTGATAAAATAAAGACTTAGTCTTTATCATTAAGATCTCTCAAATTTTTCTAAGGCTTTATAGCTTACCTACAAGATTTATAGAGATCTTTCCCTCAACTCAAGTCAAGGCATACACTAATGCCTTTTAGATTCTAAAGCTCTGAATCTATCAATATTGGTATATCTTTAGGTTATATCAATGATTGGACTTAAGTACCACTATAAGTGGTTTTGTGAGTTCTTGGGAACTACTTACTATTGAAATTGAAGAATTCCGTGCCCACGTCTAGAGAGAATTTTTATTCCTTTAAGAACTTGAGATTCCTTCCAAGGATCAAATAATACTAAGCAAATGTCCCATTTTGGAATCTTTTGCTTATCTAGATATATGCACGATGATCGTGTTATTTCATATGATCCCTACATATGAGGAGCACATCTATCTATGCTACTGAATATGTTTCTGTGAAAGACAACAACTTTTATTTATGGAGATTCTCGCTACTCCTCGTCATTTCAGTAAGAAGCAAAAGGTTGAGCTCACAGTGCGAATACGTCTTCTTGCACAACAATGAGCATGGATAAATCCAAGATGCCCAAGCCAATTGCATAGAATCAAAAGAAGAAGGCATGAAATATGGCAAGCAAGTATAATCTCTCAAGGTGCAGAACCAAAAGGATGATGTAGAATTGGATTGCTACAACTCGGAGTTGAACACATTGTCTATTCATTCAGCAAAGCTCTACTAGCCATGCTAGCCTTTTCTATGCATGTAATATTTAATTTATATATCATAACTTGTCAGCCTTTTCTCTTCCGATTACTACAGCAAAAGTTTTTAACTAATTCTTTGAGCCCTCTGTACATCATGAGGATGAGGACTTGAACCTGTATGCTAAGTCCTCTAAAGATACTACTCTGACAAGGATATATGTTGTGCTCTTGTTTGATATAAGCTTTTCCTATCAAATTTATAATTAGTTTAGGGAAGTCAACTCGAACTTTTGATTGAGGAGATAAAAGAGGCAAGGGATTCTTGAAAGCACCCCCTTAGAAGTGCAATGCGAGGAATTCAAACTTAAGACCTCCTGCCCCATGCTCAAATGTCCCAACCATTATAGTAACAGATCTTGAGATTTACATTCAATCTCATTATTCAATAAAAATAAGATTTGCAACCCGAACCCAAGACAAATTTGGTGATGAGATTTGATCTCATCACCTCATAGAGATAAGACGTCAAACCCAAGCATGAGACTCGAATCCGAGCCCTTTTAGAGAAGATGATGATACAAAGGTCTTTAAGGTCGCAAATTGTTCTTCCCTTGGATAATGAAAGGATGTAGCTTAATCGGGAGATAAGTATTTTCCAAGTTAATGTTTGTTTTCAATACTTGTTTTTGCTCTTAGCTTTCATGTAAAGTGCATCTTATCATCATTGAAGCCTGGTAGTAATCATCATTTTTTATAATATTGATGCAAATTAATGAAAGCTTTATAAAAGAGCATAGATGTATTGAAACAATTATCAAGCAAAGCCATGCATCTACTAATCATCGCATAGATATGAAAGAATGTGGTGCATTTTTTCTTTCTAAAAGAATGTTTTGAAGCATAATTCTTGCTTACTTTTATGCTCGAAAAAGATATAAGATGCACTCGAGTTTGTGCGCATGCATGGTTATATCTTTTTGAAAGGTACCAAATAGAATGTTTGTGCATGGATGCTTGGATGCATGATAAACAAGATAAAAAAGTGCTTAAATTAAGTTTGGTGCATTAAAAAAAACATGCAAACACATGAATGCACTCACATACATTTGCATGCAAGAACATGCATTGGCATATGACAAAGCATGGTTTTTTGCTGCAGTTTTGCTAGGTAGTTGAACAAATATACTTTCCTAATCCTTACCACCTTTCTAGCTTGAGTTAGACAATTAGGAAAAATAGCAAATTAGTTAGTTGCAAAGCTCTTAGCTGCTATGCAACTCAAGTAGCTAGTTCTTTCTTTTCCCTAAAAGTGATACTTAGGTATCACATATTAAGGGCCCTGCTCCAAAAAGTAGGCATGTTGAAAGTAAGTAAAATGTTCAATTTTCTTTCCATTTAGATCAACAAGAAAATAGAACTACTTGCAAACTTCCATGATACTCTAAGTCTTGGAAAAAATTAGAGAATCCTAAAGACAAGCTTGGATATAAATATTTATGCATCATGATTTGGAATGTTTTTAATTGATCCTATCCCAAGACATGATAGTAACCAAATAAATTCAAATGGAACTTAAAATAATTGAGCTTTTGAAGTTCAAAAGATGGTTGAGATGTTCCAAATCTATAAAGTGCGTAGAGTTTTTAAAGTTTTCACTTTTATTTCATCCTAAGGAGCGATTGAACTTAAAAAAAGTGATTAAACCGTAGCATCAATTGAGATTTAACATTCAATAGATGGATGCTAGGCCCCATGATTGCATTTGTGGTAGTGATGCAAAGTCTTATGAAAATAACGACACATGTAAATGAAAGTTCCAGTTAAACTTTCATTAGGAAATGGAAAACCATATCCTACGGTGGTCCTTAAGTTTGATACTCACGACGTGAATCATTCAAGCAATAAAGTTTTTAGTCTTGTCTAAAAGTCAACAATTTCTTTTACAGATTAAAGCAAAAGATTCCATGACGAATCATTTGCTCACATTATTTGATTCCTAAAAAGAAATCTCAAGTCCTTGAGGAATAAAATTCTCCCTAGTAGTGAGAATCGAGTTCTTCAAACTCATTAAATAGCAAGTGGTTCCCAGAAGTTTGAATCCACCAGTAGTGGTGATTACGTCCAAAGATTGATATAACATAAAGGTATATAAAATATTCTTAGTTTTGGAATCTGAGAGGCATTAGCACATGCTAGGGCTTGAGTTGAGAATAAGTTCTCTAAAATCCCATGGGTATCCAAACAAGCTTTTGTTAGTTTAAGAGATCTTAACAATAAAGACTAATTATGTATTCTTGTCACAAGGTCAACCATACTTGATGAAGCTTGGCCATGATTGTCCAAGAACTTGTGATTGGAACTACTTTGAAGTTTCCCCAAGTATTGGCAATAAAATTTCTTTTAGGAAATTTTCACTCAAGTTCCATTTATCCAATGGAAAAAGTATGAAAAGATTAAAGATTAAAGTTTTTCCAAGTCTCGGCAACTATTCCAAGTTTGAATAGAGTAAAAACTTCCAAGTATGTAGTCTGCAACAATTTCAATGTTAATTAAGTCTGTGGAAGGTAAAACATAAAGTTTACCTATCCTTAAAGGGATTTTGATACAATCCAAAAAGCATGAGCGGATGCTTAGACTTAAGCAGTAGAGAGATTCCTGTAAAGTCTCGATTGAGGTACTTACCTAAAGCATCAGTAAGAAAAGAATCTAAAGACAAGAAGTAAAAAGTTCTTGTCACTACAAATTGGTCAAGAATAAACCAATTGGACTTGAATCTATGAAAATTCAAGTACTTGGAATTCTAATTGGTTTTAATTTAGTTAGCAAAGAAGAATGGATATTCTATCAAAAGGTTTTCAAGTTTCCAAGGCAAAGCATGAGATCATGAAATGATCGTGTGAAGGAATCAAAACCTAGAATATCAAGCTAGAGGTAATTCCTAAAACTTCAAAATTCTTTTAAAGAATTGAAGTGAGAATGTACTCTATAAAGATATGTTTAGACATCAGAATAAATATCACTCACATGTCAATGTGGTATAAAATAGGGTGGTATGGGACACTAGATTTTATATGCACATTGATGTAGGAAAGATGGTATGGGACATGAGACTGTGGGATGATAATTATCTTTTAGTTCTAGAATGAATCTTGAAGTTAGATTTGATCCTCAAGGGAATTAAGACTTCAAATGAGGAGTTTAAATCCAAGAAGGATAAAAGTATGATCTCAAGATACTTCAAGATCAATTTCATATGAACATAGGAAGTAAGTAACTTCCAAGATCTTCTTGAAACACTTCAAGCTAAAGTGTTGATGATTTAGAAATTTTTGATAAATTTTTGAAGAACTTGTACTTTGATATTGAAATGCTCCTTTCAACTAAGGAATAGACTGACTAAGTCAAGCAATAATTTCCTAGTGTAACTTGGTAAATTCAATCATTTGACTCAAAGAAATGCACAAGAAGTACATTCCTAGTAAGCAGTCATAAAGATTGAATATAGGCATGAACTTAGTCTCAAGTGGACCATTATTTGAGTAAAAAACTCATCAATAGAGCCTTAGTAGGTCGACACATTGATGTTAGATACCACACTAGTATCTTGTGGTTGGATGATGTTTTAAATTTGCTTTGAATCTTTTTGAGAATCAGGTTTATTTCTCTTAAACGTAGGAAAAATGAGTCAATACCTTGTTGAAATAGATCTTTGCGAAGCTAAAATCACAAAACATCTAGAATTTGACTCGTAGAAAGTATACATATCTTTGAAGTTTGAATTGGTTGTATAGAGTTTTAGTTCTCTCTTTCCACGTTCCAAATCTTCTGGATTTGACTCAAATATGATATTCGATTCTTTTCACAAAAGTCAAGGGTTTGTCGGTTAGAACCAAGCAACTAAATTAAACATCCTAGATAGATGTTCTATACAAGAACCTTTTCAATCTTCCAAAGATCATAAGTCTAAGTTGACTTATTTATTTGAGTTTTCTTCAAGTTATATCATAAATGATTTTCTAGGGTTCAATCCACTCTAGAATAGATAAGTTAGGAATTGCTCCTTAGATCGACAATTCCCAAGAACTTAAACATAAAGTCTTTGTAATAAGTATCCTAAGTGGGCCAATTTTCATTTTGAATTTGACTTGGTCAACTTATACTATGGTTGAACCAAAGTAAATGGAAAACTTTCTCCTATATTTTACATAGGATTTGCCCATTAGGACAAAGTAGTCCTCTAGTCGGGTGAAAAAATCAAGTAATTGTTGGTTGGGAAAACATCCAAGTTAGATGTTTGGGTCAACCAAACTTCAAGATTTCCAAATCAAATTCAAGTGAATCAAGAGTTATCAAAGTCTTGATAGGGATAAGAATCCCACCTTTGTTACTAATTCCATGCATCAGTCATGCCCAGAAATGGACTAGTAATTTGAATCCACCCAGTTCACATGTTGATGCCGAGATTGCACCTAAGTAAAAATTATGAATTGGCTAGGGATGATTTTAGATTAGCCCTCATTATTCATTCACTACTTTGTACTTTGGCGAGTTTATCAAAGTATAAATCTAGACAATGTTTTGAATCATTTGGGTGGGGATCCCACTAGATAGATGAGACGTTCTTCTAGTTTTAGAAGATGACCATGTTCTTCTAGTTTAAGAACATGAGGCT
This sequence comes from Ceratopteris richardii, assembly GCA_020310875.1. Lineage (NCBI taxonomy): Eukaryota > Viridiplantae > Streptophyta > Polypodiopsida > Polypodiales > Pteridaceae > Ceratopteris > Ceratopteris richardii. Next base: position 69,868,769 of record CM035430.1, on the reverse strand, counting down.
CGAGGGTTTCCTGCACTAGTTATATAGCCCTATTTTTGAGGATGAAAATAATATTTCCAAGTGGGGGAAGAATGTAATAAAATAATTTTATGATCTAAGGGTTGAGCCGATTCAGACACATTTGAAATCGGACACCGTTTGCTCACCCATATGTATGACCAAAGATCTCAAGACTAGACTTAGTAGAAGGTCATGTGCTCTTGTAAACAAGTGATCCACTTAACTTAGTGGTTGTCTCAAGGATGTGAAGGAGGAGGTCTTGGTTTCAATCTCCATTGGATACATGGGGAGAGTATTTTTCCCAAAGAGCTCTAGAGCCTTCTAGAAGCATCCACTTGAGTTAACTCAAGTTAACTGGGACACTTGGTGCACATGCAGTTACATGGCTGACATATGGATGGTTAGAATCCACCTGCTCAAGAAGGCAGTCCCTTCGAAAGAGCTATATATAGAGGCATATGGTTGGGAGGAGAGTCATCTCTCTAGCATGTGGTGGTCATAATCTTGCATTTCTAGCATGTGGTGGTTGTAATCAGATTTCAGCCCGAACCTGCAACCATATGGTTCATAGCTTCTTCTTTTGACCATAGGGCATTTAGTCTTTTTGCTTTTGAAGATTCTCTGTAAAAATTGAGGTTTGACCTCTAGATCTCTACAAAAAGAAATGCACGTTACTCTTCTTCATGTTTTGCTTGCAGATTTTGGGAGTTGAATCCTACATCTCTGTGCTCACAGACATTTGTTGTGCTCGTCCTATTAAATGCGCTTGCTTGATTTGGTGATGCAAAATCATTAATAGTAAGTTTTGATCCAATATCATACTACACATAAGGTATCCACTCTGCCAAGTTATTTGCTATGGAGAGCAAAACAAAGATTATATAACTTATTCGAAATGCATCTTACGGGGATCGACATCACATCATAAAACACCAAGTTATCAGACTTCTTGCTCTCTGATATGTTTTAACAAAATAATTAACAATTTGATTCAAGCATCCTAACCACTATACAAATGGGAAAAATACTCTCCCCATGTATCCCATGGGGATTGAACCCAAGACCTCCTTCTTCACACACTTGAGACTTAACCACTAAGCAAAGTGGATTAATTGTTTACAAGAGCATATGGCCTCCTAGTAAATCTAGACTTGAGATCTTTGGTCATACACACGGGTGACCAAATGGTGTCCAATTTCAAATCTATCGGAATTCGTCGGACCGTTAGATCATAGACTTACTTTATTACAATACATTATCCTTGGAAGTTGGGAAGTCCTTCAAACAGCCTCTTGATTTGCATTTCATTCATTCTTTGTATGTTGATGTGACCTATCCTGTCGTACCACAAGTTCAATTCCAAAATATTCTTATTGCCATATTTGAAGTAGACATGTTGAGTGGAATGAGAATTTACCTCCAACGTGAAGAGTTTCCCTTGCTTCCTTTCTCTTTCTATGACCTTGTACCCTTGCTTAGTGTTCTCCAAAAACCATCCACCTTTGTTGAACCTTGATAATTTTTTTTAACAATTTGCCTTACAAACACCAATTTCTTTGTGATGGTAGGTACATGCAAGACATTTTTGAGACATCTTCCTTGATATGGGATGATTTTAGCACCCCCAACGCAACAATGGAAGATGGATCCCCTCCACTAGTCCCATAAGTAGTGATATATGCTCACTATTATGAACTTTTCTCTGCACTTGTACAAAAAATTAAAATGAAACTTTATAAAAGTAGATTAGATTTTAAGAGCTATTAAACAAGCTTTAAATCATCCCAAATGGATATTCCAATCGGGAGAACCGTCCTCTGCAATACAAGCTCTTTGCCTATGTGCAGAGATATACCTTCATACAATTGGAAATTTCTCACAACTCACTTGGTCAAAGAACTTGAAACTTTGGACAACTTTTGGGCACTATATGAGAGACCAAATGAAGCTTGAAATTAATGAAAATCTGTACAATGAGAGAGCAAACAATTCCTTCCAACCAAGTACAATCAGATTTGGAAAAGCCTAACTCCACCTCTAGATAGAGAGGATAAAAATCATGCAAAACTGAGGTAAGCAAACAACACTCCCCCTCAAGCCTCAATGCCTAGGTCCTTCATTCCAATGTATTCCTTGAAGTGTTGTAGCTCTAATCCATCCAAAGCTTTAGTAAACATATCTGCATATTGGTCCTTTGTATTGACATGCTCCAACTTGACATCGTTTGACATGATCTTCTCTCTAATAAAGTGGTGATTGTTGTTGTAGTATGCCCTTGGGAGCCAAGACCCACACCACCTTGCATGGAAGCAAGTAGGAGGCCCAAGAATGACTCTCCTTTCATCCACCCCATCCTCCATCATGTTCAAGCCATTGGCCATCAGCCCGCAGCTATGCCACATGTTTGAAAATATGGAGCAATGGGAGTCAAGGATCCTAGTCACATATGTAAAATACAAGACAATTGCAACACTCTACTTACACACAAAGGAAAATGCTAGCATGCACACACACCTCACTCTCACACTCTCCAAGACTAAATACATATATGCACAAAGCCTTAAGAGAAAGGAGAGTTCTTCCATTGAATGGATTTTACATGAGAGCACGACCAAAAGCCCCCTTTTACAAGAAATAAGCCTCTATTTATAGGCTAGACACATTCCCCCATGTGCTCCTTTTGACTAGTCAAAAAGGAGCACATGCCTAGCTAACATATCTCAAAAAGATCTTGGGAAATATTCTTTCTAACAACCATATCTTCCAAGAATACGTGCGTGGGGATTTTTCTACACTTCTACAAAAAGGATGGGTATTTTTACATGCTTCCAAAAGCCTTACTTTAGGAGAAATATTAAAAAGTGTCTAAGAGGGAGTTTTCATGTGAAACTCTAAGTAGATACAAAAAGAGGGTTCCTATGCACAAATAAAGATGTGTGGATATCCTATACTCAACACTCTCCCCTCCCTAGACTTTGTCGTCCTCGACAAAGCTAAAGAAGAGCATACATAACTGAACTATTTCAAGCTTGAGTCTTGTCTTTTGAGAAGCTCCAGGCCTACGAATCTGCCATTCTGCAGTCTCTAGTCTTCATGTCTTCATACTTCTTCATTGATCGTTGAACCTGCAGCACATCAGTCTTCAAACTTCAAATCTGTCGCACTTCCAATCTTCAAGCCGTCAGTCTTTTCTTCAATCTGAAATGCTTCTGTCTTCAGAGCTGGGCGACACAATCCCCATGGGGCAGTCAGCCCAACCCTGTAATTAGCGGCCTCTGTTGCTAGATATGCAGCAATCCTGATCAAGTCCTGACAAACGAAAGTCCAACATCTCCATGGACAGATGCAAAAACAAGACAGAGCAAGAAAGGAACCAATTGCCACTATAGCATCTTCAAAACCTTCAATGCATTCATGCAGCCATGTCAAAAAGGAAAAAAAGTAACCCTTTAATGTGTAAAAGGCTGTCAGAGCAGTGGTGATCTCAACTAGACAGTCGTGCCATAATAGCCGGAAGACCAACCAAACTTCATAACATCCATAGTAGCTTGAAAAAAGAAGCACACATAGCAGTCCTAACATCAAAACTGTCCCAAGCATTTCACCAAATGGCTGTGAAAGTGGTCACAAGCCCAACATTAGGGCAGCCACATATCCAAGACAAAGTGTTCTGTAACGCCCAGGCCCAATATCGAACTGCAAACCCCCTCAGTGAGGTTGATCGAAAGAGGATGACGATAAATGTGATTGCTAGCTGTGGTGCTGCAAGATGCTCGAGAAGATGCATGCAATCTCTTCAGCACGCCTGGCAGGTGTGGTGTATTTAGAGCAGCCAAGGTCTCCTGCAACAAAACATCACCCCCCAACAACTTGGAAATGAGGAAATAGGGCCACATTAATGTCTGTGAGTTGTGGAAAACATCTCCATCTACCAAGGGAGCACAAGGTTTGCAAAATGTTTTATGATTCACATGTCCCTTGACAGGACAAACAATCAATATGACATAAAAGATTCCAGTTTAGAGTAGCATTGTGGTGTCAAGAGGTGTGGACATCTGCACTGACAAGGGCAGTCACCAGAATTCAAGTAATCTGCTTTAAACATATGCAAAATAACCACCATAAGGAAGTATTATGTGAGGAAGCAATATGCCACCAATCAGTCCAGCAAGAAAGCGAATTACCCCCTGCATGTTAAGTGTTCCATCCTTCTCATATACTGTAGAAAAAATGCTTCAGGGGTCTGAGTAATCTTGTCATGGTGACAAGTACCGGACTTAATGATTCAGCACGATTTCCATACATAGCATAGCTTCAATCCATGCTCAGGAAGCACAATTTCTGCCCTCATAAGCAGCAGATGATCACCATGGTCGGTTAGAAGCATGCTCAATTGTTTGTGATATAGAAAAAGCCTCTCCACAGGGGTAGCATTGGAGTGGTTGCTGCATCAAGTGGCTTCAAACAACAGGTGCCGAGGAAGTAATATTGCATACTAGACAACAGAGATTAAATGTTTCTGTTTGGCTACCCTGGAGTATAATGCCATAGAATCATTTGTTAGCTTGTAAGAGAGGGCTTTAGGCACCCAAAGTAGTTGCCAGGTGATGAATGTCTAGCATTGACAATTCTGCACAATCACCACACTTAGCAGAGCTTTATTGATGCACAAGTACTGCATCTGCCCTTGTGTGCCTTCCGTTCCAGGAACTGCCACCTACCTGATGATACAAGAACTGGAGTACGTGGAATAATAACATCAATCAATCTAGCAGAGATGTGGTCAATGATTGTACTGAAATCTTCATGTAGAAGAGGAACCAAAGTTGGAAGACGTCTTCACCCCAGTAAGCCAGGTACTATCCAGAGTTTTAAATATCAGAAACTGGGGTAGATTCTCTTGAGGTCATTTATCATAAACCTCAGTTTGTGCTGAGGAATACTCTTAGATATCAGATAAGGGACATGCTCTAGGTATAGCAGCAGCATAATCTGTTGATACACGCAGAAACTCCCAAAAACATCTTGGAATGACACAACCTTTACTGTCCATGTGTTACTTCTTGAAGGAGCAATCCTACTGAATGTCGTGGTAAGAGGACTGATGCACTGTAGCAATCGGGGAGCTTCATAAACCCTGAAGGTGGATGGAGGAGCTGACTGTTGCCCAAAATCCAGAGTGTGGGAAAGTGTGGATACCATCCCCTTAGATGAGTTGTCCGCAATCCTAGAGAAACCTCTTTACCATCCAGAGTTGTCCTTAAAGTTTCAAAGCCTGCAATGTTCAGACATAACATAGACGAGTGGTTTTACTCACATTCTTTTGTTGTTATCTGGAACCTTGTGAAGATGACCAAAAGTAGTAGTGGCACCAATTCTATGTCCAAGCTTTTTCAGAATCAGGTGCTACACTTCCAGCCACCTCATAATCCTTTGCAAGATTAGCTCAGGCCGCATGTGGCTCATGCCTTGACCTGTATACTTTGAAGCCTTGCCGCCTTCAAGTCAATCTGTTGCTTGATTCTGAAGCATGAAGGATGAGCAGCATGGATATCTCTGTGGCATCTGTTTTGCCATTTGGATCAAGTCACTACATATTCTGATCATGTCCATGCACCCACCAGAGCTTATCAGATGGTATCATTACATAGATCTTTGGGATCTTCCATTTGATTGAGTTTCATCTGCTTCTAGCTGCATCTGTCCTTCTGTATAAATGGGTTTGATGTACAGACACCTGCAAGCACTCTAGTTCTTTTGACAACTGGCCTGACTTGCTTTTATCCCCATTTTGGAAATGGTAACCATCTAGGCTAGAGATGAAGGAACCACCTAACTTATTTGTATATGGTGTTGTTGACATTGGCTGTTTGATGATGTTGTTGTCATTTGATATATTGCCTGAGAGAAGCACTTTCTTATACCTCTTTCGGTGCCTTGCTGTGGAATCTAGATTTTAGATGAGGCATGAACCAGATCAAAGATTCATTCGATTGTAGTAATCATGCAGATCCTTGAAGTAGGCAATGGGAAGAAAGCCAAAGGAAACGGGTACTCAAAGTCTGATACAAACTGCAATGGCAAGGAAAAAGGTGCCATTCGGTTTGATAATGAAAGGAGTGATTGGCCGATATGCATGCTTTAGCACTGTGGCAGGCTCCCTGTATCCTTTACTTTCATGAATTGTAGCATTAATCGATGGATGCCACAGTAAAGTCCTGAGTTTCGTACACAAATGAGAGTGGGGAGTGCTACAACTCACCTAGAGGATAGAGAAGAACCAGGAGAGTGTCGAATCCTGATCATCATTTTTGGAATGTGTACAGACTGCGACCTTCAAAGGATAGGTAGTAATTATGCTCACCTATCGACACAACTGAATGGGAACTCAACAGTCTCAGCCCCACCTAGTCACTTGATTTGAACAGAGATCAAAAGGTAATAGTTTCCCTCTGGATAGAGTATACCACCATGGGGTCCAATAACAACAAGCACTGATGTCACTTATAGCGTCTTTATCATGCTCAACCCGACAGTCATGAAACAGACGGAAGGATATCAAGATCATGGTCTGGAGCCCGGCTTCTTGACTGGAGGAATTAGCTGCTTCAAGGAGTGTCAAAGAGGATCATACCTGTCTGAGGGCAACCCATGGCAGGCCAAGGACAACTTCAGAGCAACCCATGGCAGGCCAAGGACCTGAGAGCCTTCCAGTAGCCATCATTCTTGGTAGTAGAGGAATACATGTGCTGGATCAATTTTGCATTCGACTGTAGATTGAGTGGCAAGTCCTGTTTGGAATTTCCGAATACTGAAGATGGAATGAGATTTCCTTTTTTGACAATTGATAGCTTTTCGATTACACACCCTATTGCAGCTTGGCCATATTATCTGTCATGCCATGAATGTCAATGTTTGCATCTGCTTCAAAAGGTTAAATGTTCTGGCAGGGGTTGAACCTCCAGCCTTCCCGCACCTTAGCTTCCTTTGACAGTACGACCTTCACATGATCAATTTGAGAATATCCCAACATCATGATGGTCCCATGTTTCCAGTTCTCGTTCTTAACAGGGACTACATCCCTATGCTGGTTTTTAAAAGAAAGAGGGATTCGACCTTCCCATAGAGAAATTGACAGGCAGCATGACACCACGGGCTTGTCCACCTAAAATAGATACACACTCGCAACTAAAGTGTACAACAACTGCAGATTCTTGGAGCAACGGCAGATTCTTGGAGCACCGCCCACCAAGCAAGAAATGAACAGTTAGAGGAGCCTTCTGTGTGCTGCAGCATCAATGCAATATCATAGCCCTTTGAAGAAGCGGTGAGGCTTTTTAAGCTAAGGTGATGCCTCCATCAACTGTTGTTTGAGGCAGAGTCAGGAAGGAACGCGGAGCTTACCCATGTCGAGCTTCCACAGCAGGTTCATAGGGGGAAGCAATAAGTCCACGAAGGGAATCTCCAAGCTCATTTTTGTAATTATTGAAGTTTGGACAGAGAATTTTAGGCCTCATACCTTAGTTTTGCATACATAGGAGAGCAAGGGGCACCACAACTCAATCCCAGGACAGAGGAGAACAAGGAGTGCATCAACTCTTGATCACTGTGTGGAGATCTTCGACCTTCAAACCGTTACTTGAGTTGAACAGGATCAAAGAAAAGTAGTTCTCATTCGCATGGAGTGGACAATCACGCCACCACCCTACTTCTTGAAGGGTACAACGATGTCCAGCACTGATGTCACTTGTAGCCCCATCATCCGCACTGTGTGAGGCATCCAGCCTCTCGAAGCCTCAGGTGGCGCATTACAAATTCGTTCCCGTCATGGAGATGATAGGGAGGACGATCATGAGGTCGCCCAATCCAAGGAAGAAACACCACAAAGTGCATATCCTCAATATCCAAGAATGCGGAGCAGGAGAAGCGCAGTCTCCACAAGAGGAGCCATAGGGGAGCATGAGGCTCGACCCCGCGACAAAAGAGAAGGGAGGAAAGAGAAGAGACAAGCCACTTCCCCAAGTTGCGTGTACAAACAGGCTGCCATATCTGCCTGGGGTAGGTATGCATTGAATCTTGCCTGAGCGTGAATGTTACTCTCTGGCCCAAACGTACATACCATCATGGTAATGGTCCCCCTCAACTTCCCATAGGGCACGTGAATGGCTGAACACTTAAGAGTGTTTGAAGTTCACTGAAATGAAAAAAAATTCAAGATGATATGCGTTGATGATGTTCACAAACACTTTTACTTCTTTTTGGTTTTTTTTGAAATTTGAAGAGAGGGAGGGTTAAGGGAGGGTACCCATCCCCAAATCCAAAGTCACCACTGAAAAGGAAAAATGGTAGAAGTGGATAGTGATGCTCAAGATGGTGTATGGAAAAGTGTGTGTGTGTATGTGAGAGATGAGAGAGATAAGGGGGTTAAGGGGGTGTTTTTGTGCCACAAACAAACATGAACTAAAACTATCCCACTAAAACAAGGAAGTGGGAGCAATTGGCCCAAAGGAAGGGTGAAAGTGCCATGCCAACACACATATCCTACGTAAATAAGCAGAAAAATTGCAAATCAATATCTTACCACATGCTCTTGAGCACTCCAAGTGATGAAAGGCCGTTCTCCCCGGCAACGGCGCCAAATTTGTTGTTGTAGTATGCCCTTGGGAGCCAAGACCCACACCACCTTGCATGGAAGCAAGTAGGAGGCCCAAGAATGACTCTCCTTTCATCCACCCCATCCTCCATCATGTTCAAGCCATTGGCCATCAGCCCGCAGCTATGCCACATGTTTGAAAATATGGAGCAATGGGAGTCAAGGATCCTAGTCACATATGTAAAATACAAGACAATTGCAACACTCTACTTACACACAAAGGAAAATGCTAGCATGCACACACACCTCACTCTCACACTCTCCAAGACTAAATACATATATGCACAAAGCCTTAAGAGAAAGGAGAGTTCTTCCATTGAATGGATTTTACATGAGAGCACGACCAAAAGCCCCCTTTTACAAGAAATAAGCCTCTATTTATAGGCTAGACACATTCCCCCATGTGCTCCTTTTGACTAGTCAAAAAGGAGCACATGCCTAACTAACATATCTCAAAAAGATCTTGGGAAATATTCTTTCTAACAACCATATCTTCCAAGAATACGTGCGTGGGGATTTTTCTACACTTCTACAAAAAGGATGGGTATTTTTACATGCTTCCAAAAGCCTTACTTTAGGAGAAATATTAAAAAGTGTCTAAGAGGGAGTTTTCATGTGAAACTCTAAGTAGATACAAAAAGAGGGTTCCTATGCACAAATAAAGATGTGTGGATATCCTATACTCAACAGTGATGCACTTCTATATGCTTTAATCTTGCATGGAACACTGGATTTTGAGCCAAGCATATGCTACTTATGTTGTCACAAAAAATAGGTACTTGCTTAACATGAAAATCAAGATCAACAAACAACTTCTTGAGCCACATAAGTTCACATGAGACTTGTGCTAAGCCTCTATACTCAACTTTGGTGGATGAGAGAGCCATTGTTGGTTGTTTCTTTGACATCCATGAGATGTTGTTCTTCCCTAGCATGATAATATATCCACTCGTGCTCCTTCTATCATCTTTGGAACTTGCCCAATCAGCATCAAAGCTTGTACATTGAATCCATCATCAAATGGATAATATAGACCTTCATTCACAGATCCTTTGAGGTACCTAAGTACCCTTTTAGTTGAAACAAGATGAGATACTCTTGGTGCCTACAAAAATTGAGATAATAATTCAACTCCATGTGCAATATTTGGTCTCGTCATAATAGCATACAAGAAAGAACCAATTATTGAACTATACATGGTCACATCCTTCAGTTCTTCACCTTCATGAGCACTTAGTTTAACATTTACTTCTAATGGATTTGAAATGGGCTTGCAATCACACAAGCAAAACTTCTTCAAAAGATCTAGGATGTATTTTCTTTTCATCAAGTATATACCTTCCTCTTTATATAGTACTTCAATCCCAAGGAAGTACCTTAAAATCCCTAAATCAGATATCCAAGCTTCCTCTTTATTTCCTTTCTCTTGACTTCATCATCCCCTATAATGATCAAATCATCAACATCTATACAAATGAAAACAATTTTACTACCGTCTTCACAAAGAGTAATGGGTTTGCATGACTCTGATTGTATCTACATTTTACCAAGTAGTCCACAAGTCTTTGGTTCCAAACCCTTGGGGCTTGCCTGAGTCCATAGAGAGACTTCTTAAGCTTGCATACATGATGTGGAAACCTCTCATCTTCAAAGCCTTGGGTTTGCTCCATGAAGACTACTTCTTCAAGCTCTCCATTTAGGAAAGCACTTTTCACATCCAACTCGTACACCTTCCAACCGTTTGAGGCTGAAATTGCAATCAAACTTCTTATGGTGGACATGTAAGCTACTAGAAGGAGTGTTTCCTCAAAGTATATGCCATAGGTTTGAGCAAACGTTTTGAAAATCAACCTTCTTTTATACCTAGAGATGCTCCCATCTACATGCCCCTTTACTTTGTACACCCATTTGTTGTCAATGACTTTCATGTACTTTGTTATTGGCACGAATGACCAAGTATCATCTTCTTTAAGTGATTTGACTTCCTCCTCCATGGCTTCAATCCATTCCCTATGCTTATTTGATTCTTCAAAAAAGTTAGGTTCTTCACAAGCTATAATTTGACTCATTAGGCATAGTGTCTTGCAATGAATGAGTCATAAGTTTACCTTTGAATAGGGTATTTATCCCTATTCTATGACATTACCTCACCATTAGGTGGTAGGAGTCCCCTCCTACTTGTTTTAGATGCTTTAAATGATAGAGTTTCTAATTTTTCCATATCTTCATCACTTGTAGATTCCATGTCTACCCATTGATGGTCTTCGTCATTTGCCTTTTCCTTTCCTTTGCTAATTCTTTCACTTGAATGAGCTTCATTGCTTGTTATTCCATGCGAAGCTGATGTAGTACTCTCCTAGAATGGTGTGCTAGAAGTGGTTGGACCACTCATCTCCATGCTTTGTTGTTGCTCTTTGAACTTCTTCTTGTCTTCATATGTATTGTCAACCTGTAACACATCTTTGCTTTCATGCCAAGGCAAAAACTCATCAAATATTACATCCCTAGACACCTCAAGCTCTTTGGTGCAAGAATTATAGCATCTAAAAACCTTTTGCTCTCAATTCTTGAGGTATGTGAACATAACACACACAACCAAATACTTTGAGATGTGAAAGGTTGGGTTTCTTACCAAACCAAGCTTCATAAGGTATAACTCCATGTACTCCTAAGGTTGGACACCTATTCATAATGTATATGGCTATATTTGTTGCATCAACCCAATAAGAGTTAGGAAAATTCATTTCATTTAACAAAGATCTAGCCACTTTTGCTATGTAACTGTTCTTCCTCTCTGCCATCCCATTTTTTTGAGGTGTATACCTACAAGTGAATTGCCTTTTGATGCCATGGTCATGTAAAAAATTTGAAACTTCATTTGAAAAATACTCTTCCCCTCCATCCCATCTGAGATTCTTTATATACTTCCCTGTTTCCTTGTCCCCTAGGTTTTTGAACCTCTTGAAGTTGTAAAATACTTCTGACTTTGACTTCATGCAATACATCCAAAAAAACTTTGAATGATTATCTATAAATGTCAAAAAATATCTATTACCTTTAATGGATGGATCCCTTGTAGGTCCCCATACATCTATGTGTATGAGACTCAATACTTCATTGCTCACATGTGCTCCCTTCTTGAATGGCAATCTGCTTTGTTTCCCTAATTGACAAGCATGGCACAAATGTTGCATATTTTGAGATGTAAGATCAAGTAGACCACTCATCAAGCGCTTCCTTTGCATGTTCTTCATCCTTGTTAAGTTTATGTGGCCAATTCTTTTATGCTATAAGTCCATTTCTGCAACTTGTTTATTTCCAATTGACAAGTAGACAACGTGAGGGGTTGATGGATTTATCTCCATGGTGAAGAGTCTTCCTTACTTCTTTCCTTTTGCTATGAGCTTGTAGTCCTGCAGGGGGTCTTCAACAAAACATCCTTGATCATTTAACCTCACCTCATAACCTCTTTCAACCATTTGAACTACTAAAACCAAGTCTTTGTGATGGTTGGCACATACAACACGTCCTTCAACACCTTGGAGCTTTGAGATCCATTTAATTCAACATCTGCCACATGTGTAATCTTGTGCTCAGTGTCATCCCCTGTCTCTCTATGTCCTTGAGTGATGGGTGAGTGTAAATTAAAGAAACATCTTTATTGTAAACTATATGGTTGCTACAAACACTATCAATGTACTATGTAAAATCTGAATTCACTCTTTCACTTGACCCATACATCATAAGAAAGTTCTCATTTTTTGAATTTGCTAACATAATAGCATAATTACCTTGTTTCATTTTTTATTCTTGATTGCCTCCTCCTTTGGACCAAGAATCTCTTGCATAATGGCCCGATTTTCTACAATTGTAGCATTCTCCATTGGATGCTTCTCTTCAATGTGATCTTCCTCCTCTTCCTTTACTCCTTCCTCTTCCTCGATCCATAGCTTTGGTTGGAGCCTTCTTAGTTGCTTGAGCTTGAGTTTTACCTTCCTCTCCCTCTCCCTTGGGATTTTTTTCCACCTCTTTTTCCTTCTCCTCTACTTGCATAGAAAACTTGGGCTTGGTTGCCCTTTGATTGTGAACCTCCTTGGTTCATTTCCTTGGTCACCATCAATGTGACTAATTGATCAACTTTTGGTAGGGAATCCCTCACATAAATTGATGTGGTGAATTCTTTCCACCTTTCATCCTCTCTCATAATTATGATGTTATCTTCATAAATGCAAATGTAGATTATACCTTCATCTATTTTCTTGATAAGTAGAATTGCATCTACCTTTGAGCTTTGATATCCAAGATCATTAAGATCAAAAGCCTATAGTTCCAAGCTCTTGGAGCTTGCTTCAATCCGTAAAGTGCTCTTCTCAATCTGCAGACATAATCTAGGTCCCTAAAGTTCAAAAAACCTTGAGGTTGCTCCATGTATACTTTGTCAGGTATGTATCCATTTAAAAATGCATTTTTTATGTCTAGTTGACTTAATGTCCATCCTTTTGATGATGCAATAGCAATGATTGTCCTTATAGTTGAAATCTTTGCCATAGGACTGAATGTGTCATCGTAATCTATACTACCGGTCTAGCTTTATGTCGAGTTGCTCTTTCATCTGCAAGCTTCTTTACTTTATAAACCCATTTGTTCCCAAACACTTTCTTACCATTTGCTTTTGGAACAAGTTCCCAAGTCTTGTTCTCCTCAAGTGCATTGATCTCTTCCTTCATTGCTTCTTCCAACTGTTTCTTACCTTTTGCCTCATCATAGCTTTGCGGTTCTTCATCTCTTTGACCATATAAGCATAATTTTTCTGAGTCATATAAGAAGTAACATATGAGTACCTTATTGGTTGTCTTCTTAATATGGTTGATCTTCTCGGTTCCATTCTTTGTCTGTATCTGAATACACTTCTTTATCAACCCTAGGTACATCTTCATACCTCTTAGATGATCCAACTCTTGATGTGCTTGTTTGTGCAGATACAAAGGTGCACGTTTTCAAGATTTTCAAGCTAAACCATTAGATCTTTTCCCAATCTAAGGGACCAGATTGTATGCTGACTTTTTTCAGACATTTAACATGAGCCATTAGATCCTTGAGTTCATCCAATGGATATGGTTTAAAATGGAGGCCTATCAAACCACTGTTAAAGAAGAACTCGTGGTTTTTAGTCCTTCATACCACCTTTTACCACCAAGAAACAAGGGAAAACCTATGCCTAGTCTACGTGATTAAGGGACTAGACTGTGGCCACCACCATCTTCTCATTGGTCCATCACTAATCACCTCTTAATCTAAAAGGCCCATGTAGGGTTCATTTTTTATCCTAATGAGTCCATCTTAGTGACATAAACACTAACGCTTTGACTTTGGTTTTTCTTGAAGGTTGTAAACTATGACCATAAGCTAGCCTTCCTAGCTTTAGTAGCATTTTGAAAGTGATCTTCCAATGCATTCCAAATATCTTTAGTTGTTTCCGGACCTTTGATGTGCGGTTGCAAGTGATCTGTGATAGTATTGTATATGTACGCTCTTGCACTTGCATCTTTCTTTTGCCATGCCTTCAAGGCTTCTGACACTTCCTTCTTTGGTCTGTTATTGTCTTCAAGTGTAGATTTTTCTACTTCACTTGTCATGTATTTCATTAGATCCTTACTGATAAGTAAGGCTTCCATTCTCATTACCTAGGCAGGATAGTTATCTCTATCCAATTTGTAAATGGAGATATGATCCACCATGGTCTTCTTTCTTCTACTACAACCTACGAGTTTTAAAAGATGTTAACTTTGTAGATATTCCTTCTTGAAGATAACCTCGGAGTACTTCTTGATGCCTTTTATTGTTGAGTGCTTTAGCTTTCACCTTCCCACTGAAGCCTTCTTCAATCCTCTTGTATCTATGTCTCCTTTCACTTTTAAAGACCAACTGGCTCTGATACCACTGATGATCGTATTTTTCTTGCTCTGATACCACTTTTGGATGCATGAAAACACCACAAGAAGCAAGCTAAAGTGATATTAGAACACCTCTATAATCACCAATAGCTCACCAGTGCTGAAACTCAACCTTGAAAAAAACAAAATTTATTGTGGCTTCATTCCGGTGCATTTACGACAACTTTTCGGTTACTTTCAAGTGACTTATAGTTTCATTCCGATGACTTTATAGTGGTTTATGGTTTCATTCCAGTGGCTTTTCGGTGTAAAAACTTCTCAAATATCACACAGTCTGGTGGCTTCTTATTGATTTACCACCTACACTTGCACTTGTACAAAGTTTGAATACTTGACTTCATCAACTTGACATACCTTTATAATTGAACTTAACTTTCTAATTAGACATTTTGGTTTTTGTAGATCTTTAGTTCATCTGTAATAAAAGATGATAACTTCATAGTATACTACCACTTATGAAAACTTTTACACTATACATCAAGAACTGAAAAACATTATAAGACTCGTAACTCTAACTGACATTCATATAGTTATGAAATCAGTTAGATTTCTTCACATAAAGAGAGTTGACTCTAGAATATTCCACAAATATGTGTTTTCTATTAGAGAAGATGTGTACAAAATGGTATGGCCTTCTTCTGCTCATAACCATAGAAATTTCTCCTACATTTAGTAGCTTTCCATCAACATCTCTCTCAAAATTATCTCGGCTGCCTCTCTCACATGTAGGACTTACGCTATGAGTTCTCTACTCTCTCTCTCTTTTACATATTCTAAACTAAGTTCTCTGTTGTGCTTGCTTTATTTATAGTTGGTCAGTATGTACTATAGTTTGTATTCTACAGAGTCTATATATCTCTTTATTTCTTCATTCTCCACTCCATCATCTACTTCACTATCCAGTCCCCTACTTCGTCAAGTGAGCATTTATATACAGGTGCTCTATATGCTCCTAAAATCAAGGATAGCAAAATCTCTAGGATTTTGATTGATTCTCTAGTTTCAAATTGTGAATTTGTCCCTTCACATAGGCATGGTTTTTCTGAACATTTTATCTTCTGGTTCTTGGTCCTTCTTTTTCTTTTCTTCAATGTCTTCCAGCCTTCATGTCTAATTAGTGAGTGAAACCCCAACAAATAAGTCGTGATTGTCTAGTTTTCACTCTTTGATTTGTATTTTCTTTTTTTTTTTAATTTTATGGTACTTTGGATTATTCAAAATTTGAAATAGATTTTGAAAATTGTGTTTTTACTTGTTTTTAGAAAATCAAAATTTTGTGAAGAAAATCATATTTTTCAAATGAAAACCACGATTGCCTAAAAATCATAATTCTAGTTGAGAATCATGCTTTTCTTATCTCAAATTGACAATTTTCTTTAAAAAAACATGACATCTAGATGAGAATTGCAATTTTTCCCAAAAGTCTAGATGTTTTGTAGGAAATCGTGCTTCTCTGTGAGGAGAAAATTGTGATTCCCTATTTTTACACAAGATTGTATTTTTCCTCAAAATCATGTTTTCTTTAAGGGTCACAATGGTGTTTTTACACAATTGTGTTTTTTACAATTTTGAAGGGCAAAAATGAAATTCAATGTCCTCGCAATCACGATTCTCATTCAAGATCATGATTTCTCACAATTGTGTTTTTATGTGATTGTTTGAAAAACATTTTGTTTTTGAGAATCGTGTTTTCGAGCACAAAATTGTGATTATGTGTACTTATGTGTGCTAGAACATTTTATGTGGGTTTTAGTGATTTTTTCCACTTAATAAATGGGCCTTTATAATTTAAATCCATCCAATAAAAGAGACATTAAAAAAAATCACTTTTTCCTATTGAAATGTGAATTCTCAAAATCATGATTTTGAATATTTGAGTTTTTTTAAAGGAAGTTTGGTGATAGCCTACTCTCCTAGACTTTAATTAATAGAAGGAACAATTGAATATTTGAGTTTTTCTTGTTGCATGCACTCAAAATATTGAAAAGCACATTAAAATATAATCCCATTATGATTACCTTTGCTTTCGTGATAGTAAGGTGCTTGAAAATGATCTTTTAGTTGCTTGAGATTAGAGTCATGATTTCCTATCTCTTTCTCTCACTCAAAATCACTCAACAATGAAATTTTTCGCTATCTTCTCCTTATACATATTTCTCACAAAATTTCTATTTTGAGCACTCTTGTGAAAAGCTCAACTTATACCATAATAACCAATTTTTCTCTTTGATTTCATTTTTTTTACACACCTTTTTCACTTACCAACTCAATTTGTTGCAAAATCCCCCCTTTGCAAAAGATTACAATTCCTTATAGAGAATCATGCTTCCCTGATTATGCCTATTTTTCAATTTTTTGCAAAGTTTTTTTCTTAATGATGTTGCTTGAAGTGATTTTCTATGATACCCCTCCTTCTATTTGTACCTACGAATCAAGAAAACTCTCAATTATGACCCAAAAATGATTTTTATTTCAGTGTTATTTAAACAAACCATTTTTCTCAAAAAAAAATTTCTTTCCTCTTTCTTTAACATCTCAAAACATATTATCCAAGAAATATACATTCATATGTACCAACTTCAATATTTTTGCAAAGATTTTGAATTTTTTTGTTTTCAAAACAACAAAAGAAAAACCTCTTGGGTTTCCTACAAAAGAAGCTAAAAAGCTTATGGCAAAATGTTTTAACGTCACATATGAGATTAGAGAACAAAGAGTAATTCTTCCACTATATAATCAACAAAATGAATGAAGAAATCTTTTCAACATCAAATCACACTCACCTTTCCATCATTTTTACACTTAGTAATTCAAAATTTCCTTGATGAAGCATTTTTTTCAATCAACTTGGAAGATCTTGCAAGGTCCAAAGCTTTACTTCATTTTGTCCCTGGCAACACTACCAAAAAATGTTTCTTGTACTTTGGGGTTTTCCTCTCCAATCATCATAAAATAAATGACCTACAACCTCAAACAGTTTAATTTCAATCATAGAAGTATACTAAGACCCTATCCCCTTCTTTGTTAATGGACTGCAAGATTTATCATTCAAAGATCAGTACATTCGAGATTTCCATAAAGTTTTTTTATATTTCTATATTAAATGCGATTTTTGTTGAGAATAAATCTTCTCAATGATTTTTATGCCTAAAGTATACTTTTAACAAGAAAGATAGTGGTGAAGTTACTTTCAAGTTTTAGTGTCTATAACCCCTCGATGAGAATATTGCAATTCTAGTGGACTCACATAGTCTTGAGAAAATAGCTCCAAGTTTAATTCTTAGACCTTGAAAGATGGGAATAGTATCATGGAAGTATAAAACACATATAGAATTACTCGTCACCAAGCTAAATCCATGGAAACACTTACAAATCCACTTGAAATTACCATCAAATAGGTCCTTCTAATATTTCAAAAATTAGCCATCTAGAGAGCTCTAAAAAGTCTACAAAAATTGTATATATTATAGCTCCTCATGAGGAAAATTATTCCTCATTTTTACAACATTTTAGATAATATAATATACTCAATTACAAAAATTCCCTTTTTTTCCATTACAAAAGTTGATTCCTAATAGTTGGTTCCCTTTAAATGAAAAGATTTGCAAGCTAGTGTCACCTAAAATGGAATTTAAATGCATTGTTTATATACGTATGTGCCTAATACAGATGTCAAAATGATGTATGAGTCATAGGAGGAAGATATTCATGATTATCTCAATGTTCAACTCAATATAGAAGAGGTACAAGTAAAGAGGGCTTCTCTCATTTTGAGGGATATGAAGAACGATGTGCCCAAGGCCCCAAGGAATACATAGGAAATGCGTTTGATTGATCCTTCTCTACCATTACCATTTTTTCGAGATTTTGAGATCCAAAGGAATAAATACTTTATTCTTAGTTATATCTAAAGAGTATTCAATATATGAGAAGACAATGCACTTGTAGCAAGTGCATGTAATGCAAAGGAAGATTACCTGTTCATCTCTCATGATGAAATGGAGGATTTGACCATGGAAGATAATTTTGATGCAAGAGGGTGTTTGAATTTATGATTCAAGAAGGTTAGGGAAGACATTGAAATAGGAAGAATTCCAAATAATCAAGAATTTAGGAATCTCCAATGAGAGATTGGATATGAAAACCTTGTAGATATTATAGAGCATTTTCGTAGTCTAGCCTATTGATGTGCATTGTTGCTACATTTCTTAGTTGCATTGTTGATTTGTCTAGATAGAAAGAATTTTTCCTTCATGCCACCTATAGAGACTTTCCTAGTATATCTTCCTCATTGTTTGATAGCTTCTAATCTTTTTCAATTGGATCATTTCCTCCATGTAGCTGCATGCTTGATAGTATATTGTTCAATTGTTACAATAGGGTTAAAATGTTCAAATTGATTTTTTATCTTCCATACAAACCCAATGTAGAGGTGGATGAGCTTCTCTATTACATTCAATAGAGGGTGCAAGGTACAAATGTGAACATTGGACAAGGGTATGTCAAAATGGGATGGAAGCTCTCATCCAAAAAATGCTTATTAGGCATTTTAGTCCACCACATGTGATAGTATTTTAGTACACTCCATGTAGTACATGCATGGTAACATCATGGCTCCTCTATTGCAATTATACACGCATTTAAATGTCTTCAAATTAGAGGCCAAATACCAAATAATCTTAAAGGTGTCATGCTCTTCAATAGAACAAGCCCCTTGCTATTGTATCTATCGACTAATAATTTAAAAAGTAAGAGTTTGATGAAAGACCCATTGTAGGAATTCTTAGTCCTCAGTTAATGCCTACAAAACAAGGGAAACATACATCAAAAACACCATTAAATCATTTATCCAATAAATTCTAGCTACCAATTGACGACAATGACATACGTAAAAACATTCCCACCAACATATATTCATGTTTAACTGTCTTGAAAATTATAAAGGATCATCCTTGCGTATGTTAGCCATCCCTCTATCCATCAAATCTATGGCTACTCTTTCCATCTTCCTATCACTAAGGATCTCACACTCGTCCATATTTGGAGCAAACTTAAAAGCATCTTTTGTTTTTGCATGGTTAATATTTGTGGAACTCAACCATTCATCTTTGCAAGAGCTCCAAATCCATGCAAATATTGTTCTACTCATCAAATTGGATAGTGCCTCATTTTCCTTTCAATTCCTTTGTGATATGGTAGGGAAGCGCAATGTATTGATTTAGCTTATCATTGATTCTTTTTTGAAGTGATTCCTTTAGTTTTGGGGAAGACTTCATTGTCCTTTATAAAAGTGTGTAGCAATTTTTCTAATACCAACGTACAATCTTCTCTTGCAACAATTCCTTTGGGAACTTTGAGCCTTTGAGATAATGAAAGGCTTTATCTACTTTTTTGGGTTAACATTTGGATTCACAATCTCCTTATCAGGATGCATGGCCATCCTGCAATTGAGCACCAAGCAAATAGATGGAAACAAGAGGGTTTATATACATACATGAAAGCAAACGATTACACATAGATTAATGAACAACATGTCCATCTTATTTCTTTCATCCTTTTTTTTTAATCCCATCGAACCAACCTTAACTTCCTCTATGTTATATAGCTTTCGTTTTCTCTCACAAGATTCCAAACGTTTTTTTCATTGTTTTTTTTTTGTTTCATCTACTTTTGTAGACTTCTAATCTTCTCTTCTTCGTCCTAGATTGTGACATCTTGAGACATATAAAGCTTCCTAAAGAGAAAAATTATGGTACTTTGAGCTTGGTGTACTAATCCTTCAAAGATAAGGGGTGCAAAAATTTTTCAACAATACCCCAACATTCCTTTCTCACCATCTTCAAAAAACCTTAGAAGATATGTAAGATTGAAGAAAGATGGATGACAAAACGTCTATAGCCCAAGAGGTTAAATAGATACATGAAACCAAATACCTACATTCTGTGCTCTAGAACACCCTTGCACATTCATTTAATTTTTGGAGAGAAAACTCCCTTCACAATCTTTTTGGATTGGATGGTTACAAGAGCCTAGTCTCCGTGCTAGAGAGAATTCCCTATGACTCTCTACCCAACCGACTATTATGTAGATCATGGGATGAACCGTGAACTTTGGAGTAGCTAGAGTCCAAATATGCTTTTTCAATCTCCACCACTTCCTTTACACCTTCCACTAGAGTCCATTAGTGGTAGGTGTACTCCTCACTAGTTTTCTCTCATAAAAATCAAGTTAGCTCACATTAACTTGAGTAGAAACATCTAGAAGGACCTAGAGAACTTTTGGAAAAATATATCCCCATGCTCCCCATGGGTATTTACCCCATGACTTCTTTCTTCCCATCCATGAGATTTAACCACTAGGCTAAGTGGATTATGTCAAGAGGAAGGAGATAAGGAAGAGACTTCTCACACACTCTTCCATACAAAGAGAGAAGAACATACAAATTGAGGCAAGGAATTCTTCTTTTACTAAATTTTACCTATACACTTCTCTTCAGGTGTAACTTGATGTAAAACAACACTCAGAGTTCTATTCATGATGTATATAATAGTGTGGAAAACTTCTACTCAGTAACAATGAGGCATATTTTTCTTAGCCATCAAGGATCTTGCTATTTCTAGAATATGTCTATTTTTGTCTGTTGTGGTGTGTACCTGCATGAAAACTATTGTTGAATTCCATGACTTTTTGGAAATCTATTGAACTCATTTGACATGTATTCACCTCCTCCATCATGTCTATTTTTTCACCATAGCCTTAAAACTTCGAAAGTGATTAAATTCCACACCCTTCTCTTTCATGAAGTGTACCCAAACTTTCCATGTATGGTCATCAATGAAAGTGAAATAAAACCTAAATCCTCTCGTAGATGGGGTCTTTGCAGGGTCCCAAACATTTGTATGTACCGTTTCTAGCACATTCTTACTAACATTCTTGTCATGCAGAAACAATGCCCTTGACTATTTACCAAATTGACATGATTCACATACCTTCTGCATCTCTAAATCCTTGAAATTTGGTAGTCTATTGACAACATCCTTTGATTGCATCAACTTTAGTCTCTCCAAATTTGCATATTCAATTTGCTTGTGCCAAATCCCTATGTCAGCAATAAAATTTGATCCTTTTGCAAACATGGATGCATTCATTTTGGGAAATTTCACATTTAAGGTGAACATTCTACCCACTTTGTTCCGTTTGATGATAAAACTTCCATTCTATTTGTACTCTTCTACATATAAATCTGACTTGTAATTTTTTATCAACCATTTGTCCAATAGAAACTAGATTCTTTGTTATATTGGGAACATGCAATACATCAGCAAGATATTTTTCCTTCCCATCCTCCATAGATAGTGCTATGTTTCCTATATGCTCGATACGATGTGATGTGTCTTCGCCTGATTTAAAAAATCCAAGAACAAGCAATTTCTACAAACTACTAAACCATTATGCATGGCTAGTCATGTGATTTAAGGAACTTGAGTCAACATACCAGACATTACAATTCATTTTTGAAATGTCAGTAGACATTGTATTCATCATGTGATGTTGGACCATGAACAGGCTCTCTAAATCATGTGCACTTACGGATGCATAGTTATTTTGTTGACTTTTTCTATTTTAATTCTCAAACATGCAATCACCTTCAAAGTGACCAAGTTTACCACAATTGCATCATCCCTTAATGTCATTACTTGAATGATTTCTTTGGCAATTTCTACAGCCTCTTTGGATCCCCTTGCCTCGAAACTATCCTCTACCTCCCACATGATTCTATTGTTGACCTTGATCTTGTTCTTTGTTTCATCTTCCACTTTTGAAGCCTCTTCCTCCGCCTCTTCCGCTGCCAAAGTAGGACACCTACTCAGAACTAGATTTTCCTTGGGAGTTTGAATCTTAACCAAGGTTCTTTTCTTCAATTATCAACATGCACACCAAATCAACAAAATTTTGAATATTTTCCCTGGTCTAGGTGGATGTTATGAACTATTATATGCAGTTTGTAAACCACAAACACACACTTCCACCTTATCATCATCATTTACATGACACCAAGAGATGCAAGTGACTCGCATATGCTTTTGATTTTTAGGGTGTGGTCGCTTATCGACATGATCTGTTTCTCCAGTGTATGCAACTCATTCTTGAGTTGCAATTTCTCTGCCTTTATATTAGTCTCATACAATGTGATCAAACTATTCCAAGACTCTTTTGGAGTTTTGGCATCTTGTATGTGCCCAATCATGTTATTCTATATGCTAACAAACATCCAATACATTACCTTTCATGCTTCTTGATTCCACTCTTCATATGCTCTTAACTAGTACACAGTTCGATTCCTCTTTAGTAATTGTGGAGAATTTTCATTCTCTCCTTCAATGTACTTCTAGAAGCCCTTTCCCATTAGGAAAATTTTCATTCTAAATCTCCAAGCATGAAAGTTGTTCTTTTCCAATTTATCACTCATAAGTTGACTCATTCCATCAGCATTTGCCATTTCTAGAGCAATTCACAATACTACAAAAACACTAGAAGTACTACCTCTATTTGAACACTCTCACACTCTAATGTGATAGTTTTGATCTTAGAAAAACACAATTTTTGTGTATCAACAATACATGGAATTGCTTGAAATTCTGGAGCAAAAATATTTGAGTGTTGTTGAATAGAACACAAGTTACATTGCAAACTAACCTGGTTTTTTTGTGGACCCCACGATGTGAGCTCAAAACAAAGGTGGAGATAGCTCCAAAACTAAGATATAAGCAAAATTAGTGACCCTAAAAGGATAACACTCGAAATATCTTTGGAGAGTTGGATGAGGAAGTGTATCTTATGTACAGTGTCATGAATCATGAGTATGTCAACTACATTTAGAATGGTTTTCTCCCAAGAATTAACAAGTTTTCCATGTAGCCTTCGTTTTTGTTGTAAGACCTCTCTATGCTCCATTTCTATGTCTACTACACATCCTAGTAACCTCTCACTTAGTGACATGGGTCATGGAAAAAATACAAGAGCATAGTAATCAAGGAATCTAGTGATAAAAAACTTCTTCAAATATTTGCATGTAGTGGGATGGTAGGAATAATAGACGTGATTAGTATGCTGACAAACATTCTTGATAGGGTGCCACTGATAAATCAAATAATAGGAATTTATCCAATGTCTTCAAGCTCTACTAACCTCTCAACTATAGTAAGACACACTTATAACATGTTGCGGATCTTGTGTGTCATTTGAAGTGCTAAATCTTGTACGTCCTCCATCTTATATGTGTACTTGACTAGCTTGAGCATATAATCAAGGGTTATTGCATGATGGGAGCTGAGGAGAGTTTAACTAGTACTTCCCAACAATTTTCAATCGCACTACTGCTTCAAGAACTCATATATGGTTATGTGTCATGGAATTGGATGGTAACCGGGATGCTATCGTAAAAAGCTTGGAAACAAACATAAATGCTTATGAAAAATAGGATTATTTTCCAAGAATGAGTTCTTCCAAGATGCTTCATACACTTGATCTTCTAAATATGCAAGGTCTTCTTTGTCATAGATTCTGCTCTCTCATGAGGGTGAAAGGTGTTGTCATTGGGTATAAAAGATTAATATCTTTCCTAGCAGTTATTACCTTCACCAAACTACTAGATAAGATTTCCTTTTCAATCTCTATGAAACTTCTTTTCATGCCTTGAATGTAGAGTTCCCTACTTCGTATATGCATGTTCTAAAAATGTGGTTGCTTTCTAAATTCTAACTCCATAGGAAACATGGGGTTTGGAATGTTGATTTCTTCATGTAGATCTGATAAAGTTGGTGAAAAGTGCTTCTATTGAGGAGATGGAAGTGGTATGGTACCTATATAACTTCATTTCTAGGGAGCATCAAAGGTAGAGGATCCTATGCTCTTTGAAGATTTTCCACTTGAATTTGTAAACCCTCATTCTGATCTCTATATAGGTCCAAAAGTTTATCTAATTTCATCAATAGTTTCCTAAACCTATGATATTCTCTTTGTGCCTCCATGGGAAAATTGAAGTATATCAAGATCGTAAATGCTCCTCACCTCATGTAGCAATCTTCCCAAATCTACATCTTCACCTTGGAACTCTAGTTGTTGCAAGCGCATATGCTCTTCCAACTATGAGTGTATAGTAGACACTTCTGAAGTGTTGTTGGGAGCATTCTTTGGTGATACTTCCATGAATACTAGACTTTGAATGTTTAGGATATACTCTAGCATATAATCTGGCTCTTACTAACCCTTCTCTATCTTATCGTTTTTCATCTACAAGTGTATCTTCAATAATGCTTCTCTAGTAGAGAGAGTACTTATTAGTGATGTTAGGCTGACAATATCTTTGAGTATGGCTGCCAATTCTACTTTGTTCTCTCATTTTCAACTCCTTGTTCATGGAGATTCTCATGCAATCTTGTAAGCTCATTTATGTCTAGATATTTTGCCTCTATCGATTCTAATCTAATCTTGGACTTCTCAAAATCCATATGATACTCCTTCAAAAGACTCATGATCATGTACATTTTAACATCTGATGAAGAAGATGGGGTGTTGGAGGCGTGGAACAATAGTGATCATGTATTTACATGTGGTGATGGTAATTGTATGAGCAAAGATGATGATGGTATATCTTAAATGTTGAATGTTGTGGTAGCAAATGATGTCTCGAGTGGTGGCTTAGTAGAGAATGGTGGTATGCAAATGGGTATGGATACTTTTCATGTGTGGACTCAACGACTTCAACATGATAATCTAAGGTTGTTTTAGATAGTGTAGCCATAGGTGAAGATGATACATGCGAGTCAAAATCTTTATAGGAGGAGGAAGATGAAATTATAGATGTTGCTAGAGTCCAACTCTTCTCCTTCTACCCTTATTTCTCTTTCTACTATTTTTTCGAATACATCTTTGGAGGGATTGAACTAGTCTTGGTAGCGACGGTCTTTGATGCATGACTATAACTTCTAACGCTACCTAAGGAATTTGAGTTGCAAAAGCTTCATTCATTTCTTCTTCCCATCAAGGCCTATTTGAATTTGACAATTCTATCAATTTAATAGGTTGTTCTTCGTAGGGGTTTTACTTCTTCTTGTGTGGATTATGCACTATAAGAGGCTCAAAGGTCTATGTCATCACCTACATGCTAGTGCTTTTCTTCCTTCTCCTTATGAGAATAGGTACCCTTGCGTTGAATATAGATGTGTGAGCAATACAAGAGGAGATGACTTCTCTCATACTGACAAGTAGAAGATCACCCTTGCTCTTGATAAATGATTCTAGTCTGCATGAATCCTCCAACAAAGAGCTTATGTGTTTGAAATGAACTTTTTCCTTTGATTATTTGATTAAACACCACTTGATTCATGTCTATGTAGTTTGCAGGGTTCTCAAAAGCATGTATAAAAGCATTGGCAATGCTCTTACTAGGCATGATGTATCAATACGCTTGATTCATACTAAAATAAGCATGAAATAATATGATGGCCCCCTCTATATCCTCATATTGCATATCCTTGAAGGTCTTAAAAGTAGTAGGCTTGGGCATGTAATGACGCTTTTAACATATAACACTGGAAACTTCAAAGCACTAGAAATAGCATTCCTTCCGACTTTAATTTCTTGCATTTGTCCTAAGAATTTTGTGATAGTTGCTAGTCCTATCATCTTCTCCTTGAGTTTTAATGTGGATAGGATATCTATGCATATGTCTACATTCACATGAACCAATAAAAGATGTAAGAACTCATATCTATGTAAACCATTCTAGAATACTATGATCCCCAAATGTGCACGAATAGAATAAAATTATATAGTGAGGTACACCACTCCTAGGGCATTCCATAGTGTATATGTAAACGTGTTTGGTAGCCTCATGTAATGGTACTTTATGTGGATGTTTTAGTGAATAACTAGGAATGTTTGTTACATTGTTGGTTGGTAGACTAACTTTTTGTGTTTGCACCATCGGTTCTTTCTCTAGTCTTTGTGATGATGAAACATCAATGCTTGCAATATGCTTGAAACATTAATGTTAGCACAACTCTTTCACAATCATGTTAGTTGCATGAATTTAGAATTGTTAGTAAAAATGAAAAATCTATATACAAATGGTGTGTATGTGTGTGTGGGTGTGTGTGTGTATCTACTTCTTAATTGATTGATTGAGAATCAATCTCAACCACTTCTAACTTATGGTTTTTAGGCCTTTTCTCTTTCCTTTTACAAGGGTAAATACCTTGAACTTACAAGAAATGATCATAAGTGATCAACCAATTAATACAAAGAAATAATGTGCACATAAGTGCTCTTCTTCAAGGTACATATATGGCACCATACAAATGATGGATTTGATGTAGAGCATATCCACCTTAAGCATAATGCAAGCTTGATGTTCCAATACTTGCACAGATATCAAACAATGAGCTTCATCTCTATTATATAGTTTGAGCCCTCATGAAAAGAAACTTCAATAAAACATAAAAAAAAGACATTTGCGTTGAATGAACACAAATGTGAATATTATCTCCGCCAAATGTGTCCGTCAAGATTTGAGCTCTAGTAAGTTCATGATTTTTTGTTTTCAAATATTTTGCCTAAACTACTTTGCCACCACACTTTTCTTGAAGAGAACTTATGAAGGACTTATATATAGCTAGTGGCGTTGTCATTGGGACATTGTTTCCAACAGAATAGGTGATCATCCATATGTTCATGTGAGACTTTTTTATATTCAATATGATTTTGTGGAAGGAGGCTAAGATGATGCTCGGAAATGTCAATTTTTCCAAGCTACCCTCGGTGGTGAAGCGGTTCATTTGTTAGCCAAATTTTCTCTAAATCATTTTACAACATATGATGCCTTAAAAACTGCATTTTTATGACAATTTCTAAAGGTCAACACCTTAGGTGAGTTATTTATTACACTACAATATATGGTATAGCAGCCAACTCAAACAATTGCAACTTATGCCTCCCTATATCCAGAGTACTCTGCATCAAATTCTTGAGGATGAGCATCTTATGGATGATGTGGGTCATGGTTGGTTTATGGATGGTCTCAATCCTTTACTCAAAGAGAAAATTTGTCTTTTTGCATTAGATGGTACCCGAACTTTGGACCAGATAATTGATGTTGTTGAATAGTTGGAATGGAACCTAAAAGCAACCAATCCAACTTGGAAATGCTCTTTGGAAGCTACAACTTTGGTAACTTCAATTGCTTTGGCAATATCTAATCCATATAGTCAGTTATACTATACAAAATGTAGAAATGTAGGACATGTAGCGGCCACTTGTGCCCTAAATCAAGTATATTATGAAATTTGTAATATAATGATGCATAGTACAAAAAAATGTAGATATTATACCAGGAACCTAGTAATGGCAAACCATATTCAATCAAGATTTTAATATGGTGGTCTTAGGCATATCCCACCATATGTGATTCCACCATATGTGAATAGTATCCATTCGGTTGAACCAGGTAATCCCTGAGATAGGTTAGAACATGCCTCTTTTGGAAATGTGCATCAAGGTCAAACAAACTCTCAAGGATATAGGAGAGGATGAAGAACCTTCAACAAATATTGTCGTGATGAAGGGAAATACGAGAAAGATGGCAAGGGACCGCAATGCCAATTTTGTCTTGAACTTAGACATATATGTGCCAATTGTCTAGATGCATAGGACTATGATCAATAGAAGAATGAAGCTAGACTTAAATCCCCAATTACCAATATGGTGACTTTAACTTTTGAGGATCCAATAGTGCCAGCGGTCACATGACCTAGAAAGATGCAGAATAGAGATGACCTAGTGTTATTTCCAGACATTGCCACATGACATAAGGTGTATGATCGAAGTTGTGGGTTGGTCTAGGTAGGCTCTGATCAGATTTTATGAACCTAGTAATAGTCTTCAGGATAGGAGAGGATTAGCCAACCAGGTATCGGAGAAAGTTGACAATTATTAAAAAGAGATCATCTAGGATACCTCTTAAAAGAGCAGTTTCTCTCTGACCTAGCCTAAGATTTCTCCCACATCCTCACAATGCCCTACATCATTAAATAAGGCTATACAAAATCTTGTACCATATCCATGGCAGCTTTTTTACAAATCTATAACCCACTTGCTGCTCGATGATCTATTGGAATTAGTACTTGCACTTTGGGACACATTGTTGAGGGAAGTGCACAAGCACAAGGTGACCTCGAACCCCTTCTCTGACCATAGAAGGGACTGTATGGCAGCCATATCTAGGGTTTCCCCCCACAGGATACCACTGAGCCTTCGCTCCCTGCTACATGCCCCTATCTCTGAAGCAGAAATCATTGAGGTCATTGATGTCCTCCCTTCTGGTAAAAGCCCGCGACCAGATGGGCTCACTAATGAGTTCTTTAAATCCTTCAAGTTGGTGGTTGCCACCCCTCTTTGTCTAGTTTGGCAAGAGGCGCTCAAGTTTGGCGTGCTTCCATCTTGTCTCAACAATGGCATTATCAAGTTAATAGAGAAAAAAGGCAAAAGAACATAATAGAGAACTCGCGTCCTATTACGATGCTCCAAACAGGATACAAGATCATTTCCAAAGTCATTGCCAACAAAATCTCTTACCACTTGAGAGCGTGGTTAAGTGAGGACCAAAAAGGTTTCATCAAAGGCAAGTCAATTTTGGAAACCATTATAGATATCTGGGAAGGTCTTGAATTTGCAAATGAGTCTATTTGTTTATCCAATCAATCCACAAATTGGAAGGTATCCCCCTTTTCATAATCTTCATGATCTGATTAGATTTGTAGGAGATGGTGAGGATGGTTTACCAGGCTGTTGTTCAAGGCTCTGGGATATTTCAAGGAATTATGTACAATACATAAACTATCTACAAAACACACTACATCAGAAGGATTTACATATGAGGGAGCTAGAAAGCAAATTATCCACTTTATCTTCTCAGTTTGAGTCTTTTAAAAAAATGAAAGAAACTCCTATAGGTTTGAGAATGCACTCAAAATGAGTAAAACCTTTTTTAGATTTGACTGAAAAATCTGGCCAGAAAAAGAAAAGAATGAAAATTGTAAGAGATCATGTGACAAATGTGCTAGGTTTCAATATGTTGAGTAGTTTTGAGCGCGTACATTTCTGTAATGAAATTATGAATCAAAATGATGTTTTAAGACTATTGAAACTGAATGAAAATACATGCTTGAAACGCTTTGTTTTCCAAATACTCATGATAGAAATGAATCTGTTACTAGAACCATCTCAAATTCAGAAGATTTGTGATAGCGTCGGAGTGAGTAGGAAAGGTTATAGAGCAATCTCAAAAGTTTGGTGTGAATTTTTAAAATTTAACAAAGTTAAAAGTTTTGGATTGCCTAAACCCCATCATGTAGGAAAGTTTTGGCTCTGCTTGAATAAAAAGATCACATTAGTATTTGGTGAATATAAACATATTCACGGTAACATGCCTTACGAAGTAGGAAAACAAAAGTTACATTTCACTTACAATGCATTTAACAACATATGGATAGATATTATAAACTTCAAACATACATGGTTCAATTCTATAATATAAAAGAACATGAATGTTTTGGTCTGTTGAAATTTGTAATCAAACTTGATGAAGCTGAGCTTAAAAAAATCAAAAGATGGAGAGAATAAGTATTGCACTGATGAACAAAGCTTTGGACTGTAGCCTTGGGAAATTGGATACTCCATCTCTCAAGGTACAATCAGAAATGGAGTTATGGTGGGTTGGTTGTGCTCAAGTTCCATCTGAGAGCCATAAAACACGTAAATGGTTATTCTCACAGACAAACATTCCAAATGTTATCCAAAGGCATCATGTAGGAGAATTGTTGAATGTCAGACTACGGGAACTTTCAAGTTGAGTGGCATTTGAGTGGAGACCTAAACATGCTCAAATGCATGTTTGGTATAAGAGGGGGAGCAAATTCTAAGTACCCTTGCTTGTACTGCATGCAAAGCCTAGGCACAAATGGATGGATTGATAGAGCTGAGGCTGAAGAGGCTCCTTCTAGACAAAATGTTATTCTTCATAACTACTCATCTTCTTCAATGATTTGGGATCCCATACTTCCAATAGCATTGACAAATATACACATGTTCACTACATGCAAAGTTAAGAATCATTGACAAGTTGGTCCGTCTTCACTTGCATTATGCATATTCTATCAAGCCTACAACTCTTGTAGATGAGTGCATAGAAAAATGTGAATGTCTTCTTTCAGAAATGGGATTTCATGGTGGTGATGTTCATCTAAGAAAAGATCCAAAAGCTTTCACAAAATACAGGTAATGTACTACAGGATGTCTCAATGGGAGGTGCAAAAGCCAGGAGATTCTTCAGCAACCATGATGACAAGCAACTAAATGCCATGTGGAATTGTTGGAAAAATTTTGTGAGGTAATGACTAATGTAAAAAGCAAACCAATGGAGGTGTGGATCAAACTAGATAATATTTTTAAGATCATGAGGTAGTAGGTAACATCAAAAAGTTATGTGACAGATTTCACAAAGGCGACCACAGAGCTTATAGAAACCATCATAGAGGCATGGGGTGCCAAAGACATAACATACTACTTAGTGAGTTCCAAAGATATTTTATTCAATTTATTTATTTTTAATTGAAATAAAGATTTGATGGGATTTTTCTGCTCTTCTAGCATATTCTTCTTGTGCATGGTGCATTCTTTGCAGAAAAAGAACCACTTGCCATATGGAACACCCAAGGCATGGAAAAATCTCATTATCAAGCAAGGACAAGCTTCTTTAGGTGCACAAGGAAAGGAGGAGGAGTAACAAAGAGCAATGCCTTCAGAGAGTTTTTTTATTGGTTCTTTAGAAGACAATTACAAAGGACCTCATGCCAAATATAATCAGAAGAATATGACTATCACTAAACAAAATCATCATGTATCAATATCACAAAATGAAAAAGACTACATTTCAAACAGAGCATTAATATTTGCAATGTCTTTTATTTATTTGAGAAATAAAGATGTCATGTATGTACATTTCATGATGTATTAAGCTTTGAAAAGAAATATGTCTATTACCATCAGATGACTTTGACCAGAGAACAGATCATGGATCAATAACAATTAATATTAGGACATGGATCAGTTACATCAAAAAAATTTACAATATCTTATATCACATAGGGCAATATCTGTATATGTACATTTGTTGAGTAGTAGAATTTGAAAAAATGAATCCATTCCTTGAGCCTCTTTAAAGAGCTTGGCTCTGGCAAATCACCTCTATATCTGAGGAACTCTTTTCTCCTGTATCTAGCAATGCTTTTTAAATCTGACACCCCTGTAACCATTGCATAGCTTGAATAACAAAGAAAGTACCCTGCCCTTGAAGCATTGAGTCCTGGGGCATATCCAAAAATTCTGAATGCAGCTGCTCTTTCAAGCAACAAAACTCTGAAATCATTAAAGGGTATTGGAGTAAAACCCATGTATTTTGATAAAGTCCTCAAGGAGAACAATGCAAAGTCTGGCTCCTCACTATAGTGCTTGTGAATAACACAAAAGGTGTCTGGGTTCAAGTTTGGAAGATAGTGGATAATTGAATGAATATCCACCTTTGCTTTTCCTTTCTCTTCTATGGTTTTTCTTGTTCCCTTGCCCTTGCCAAGGTAGTTGTCTTCATCCAATATAGTTAACTATGGTAAAAATGAAAAACAAGGTCAAATGAAGTACAAGCACACTTAAGGAGTCATGAAAAGTAACTTGAACAATTAGACATAAAGCAAGAGACCTGACTGATGCAAGCGATTAGGGTCTTCAAAGAAATTCAGATGGTCGTTATCGCTTGCATCGGTCGTTATCAATATCTCTTTGTAAAATACCTAGAGACATGTTATACCTTGACTTCATCTTCCTCAAGTACAAACACGACCGATGCAAGCGATAAGGCCCAACAGAAAATATCCCATGGGCCTTATCGCTTGCATCGGTCGTGATCGATTTCTCACAGTTTAAATGGTGATCTTGGAGAAATTCGGTACATACTAAAGATGTTGCATCGGTCGCATCTCATTTCCTAAGCCTAAAACTCATGAGAATATATTTAACTACATACCTTGACCTCATCTTCCTCTTCAAGTCCAAACACGACCGATGCAAGCGATAAGGCCCAACGGAAAATATCCGATGGGCCTTATCCCTTGCATCGGTCGTGGTCGATTTCTCACTTTATAAATGGAGATCTTGGACAAAACCTAAAATTCATGAGAATATATTAAACAACATACCTTGACCTCATCTTCCTCCTCAATGAGCTCTTTTGAGACAATACATATTGTTCCTTTGTCCTCAGCAACATCCAAGAATGAATAGTTACGCCCAAACGAGTATACTCCTAGTTGCTTCTGATGCTCATCAAACTCTTCATCAGCAAGTGTTGGCTTCTCTGAGATAGCTTTCTCAAAGCATTTTGAAAGAGCTTGTGATGAATCTTTGAATTCTTCATTTGACAAATCCAAATCAAGACACAAAAATTCTTCTTTTCTTTCTCCTTTCTTATTGATGAATCTCCTTGCAACTTCTTTTGACTCAGCTATAGCTGCAAGGCAGTAGTCCTCCCTAAGATTGAAAAGTCCTCCCTAAGATTTTGGAGAAGTAGGGACTTCTCAGACACTTGAACTTCTTTAGTTGGCTCCCTTATTGCAGTCTCTGCTTTAAAAGTGGCCACATCAAAACCTTTGACCTGCTCTTCTTCTGCTTGGAGATTGATCTCCTCAACAATCTCCATGACACCTTTCATGGTTTTTGAGCTTCCCTCAAGTGTCAGCTCTAATAAATGCTCGTCTTCAACATGAGCACGTTCCTCCTTTTCAACTGAGATGTGATCAAGCCATATCAAGAAAGCAATGTTTAGAGGGAGCAAGCAGTAGTCCTTTTCATGCTCTGGGCATAAATGTAGCTTCCCTGGCAAAGGGGATATCCTTATGCATTTTCTTGTGATTTTTGCCCTATCTATTGGATCCTTCCCAAAGATGTGAGGATGGACATAGGTTTTCTGAGAAATAGAAAGAATCTTTCCATTGATCAACCCCAAGAAGTTCTCCCACTCATCTTTAAGAAAACTTTTTTATTTCTCTAGGAGTTTTTCAAAATCAATCTTGGGGTTGAATATCGTCATTGCATCAGGAAAGTAATCTACAGTTAAACCCTCTTGAACCATGAAGTCAAGTAGTTTCTCTGATGGAGAGACACTAAGGATCTCATTCATTCCCTCCATCTTAGCTTCAGCTTCTCTTGTATGTCTATGAGCAGAACACAACCGATGCAAGTGACTAAAGCGAGTCAACATGGGTCAAACGGGGAAAATCACTTGTATCGGTCGTATCGGGGATGAAAGAAAAATACGCACGGAAAAGAGACAAAATCTCTGAAGGTTCAAAATTTGAATTTGTGAAGGAAGTTGCTATTTATAGGCAAGGAGGGAGGAAGTAACAGTCAAATGATGTGGATCAATCACTGAGTGCCACGTGGCAAAGGTATGTTGGGAATCCCAATGGATAGATGATGTGGCCCAATCAAATCATGCCATGTGGCAAAGAACATTGGAATTCGCAATGGCTATATGACGTGGACCAATCGTGGCACCAATGGTCAACTTAGTTCTGAGACCCATTTAAGCTTCCCTATTCATTTCTCTCTTTTTCATTTTCTCAACACTTTCCAATCGTCGAGGTTCCATTGCCAGCAAGTTTTTAAGTTGCTTCTTCACAATTTCTATAGAGAGTGCTCTCTGATTAGGTAATATGGACACGACCGATCCAAGCGATCAGGGTACATCCGAGATTTGTGGATAACCCGTATCGCTTGGATCGGTCATGTTTCTTAAATGGCATCAAGACCTTGATCATAGCTTGCAAAGTATGTTTTTCTTAGTGATGCTTGAGTATTATGCATTGTAAGTTATATTTGAACTAGTATTGATTGATATTTGATGATGAATTCAAGGAGGACCGATGCAAGCGATAAGGGACATCCGGGGATTTCCGGATGTTCCTAATCGCTTGGATCCGTCATGCTTCTTAAATGGCATCCTTGATAAAAGCTCTGAAGTAACATTTTATTTGGTTGAGAATTAGCTATAATGCATTCCAAGGGAAATGGTATTCACTGATATTTCTTCACGATAAGAAGCACGACCGATGCAAGCGATAAGGGACATTTGGGAATTTCCGGATGACTCTTATCACTTGGATCGATCGTGTCTCTGACAGTGGAAAGAGTCCTTGATCAAAGTTTTTGAGAGTAAGTTTCCTTTCCTTTCCACTTCCTTGCCTATAGACTCTCATTTTGTGCAGAATATGGCTAGGACCAAAAAGACAGCAAGGAAGTTGTACCCTAAGGGTCATGATCAAAATGCCCAGCAACAAAATGCCCAGGAGCAAAATGTCGAGGAGCAAAATCCCCAAAAGGTTCAAGGCAATGTATTAGAGAAGCCTTCAAAGAAAAGGGTCAAGTACCATGTAAAGTGATTGAGGGAAATTAGAAGAGCTCAAAAGTCTATGGGATTGTTGATCCATAGACTTCCATTTATGAGAGTTGTCAAGCAAATCACAGCCAACTTCTGTTCTTTGAGGAAGACCTCATCCTTTATCAATGTGAGGTGGCAAACTCAAGCACTG
This sequence comes from Ceratopteris richardii, assembly GCA_020310875.1. NCBI lineage: Eukaryota > Viridiplantae > Streptophyta > Polypodiopsida > Polypodiales > Pteridaceae > Ceratopteris > Ceratopteris richardii. Next base: position 69,833,463 of record CM035430.1, on the reverse strand, counting down.
CTATGCCTGCAAGAAGCTGTAGAGGACTTTGCTATTGATTTTATGAATGATGCCTATTTATGTGCTGCTCATTCTCACAGGGTAACACTAATGGCGAAGGATTATGTTATTGTTTCAAGAATAAGATATAAATTTGATAAATCTCTGGTTCCTATTGATCACCATGATAAAAAATTCTTCGATATTTTAAATATACCTCTAGCCCGAGCACCCAAAACAACAGTTGTCATTGAAGAGATCAACCCTCAGGTCAGTCATGATCATGAAACTAGAACTGTAGCAAATAGTGAGGAGGAGAGGAAAAAGCAGGGATTATTTACAGAGGAAAGTGTCATCTTAAACCAGATTCAAAAGTTACAGAAAGCAAATAAAGAGCTCCTTAAGAAAGGAGATGGGCAGATAATAGTTAATGTTGCAATGGCATGGCAGAATGAATTGTTTCTTGACATTAGACTTGAAGACAACAAAATGTTGAGGGAGTTTCATGTTGAAATATCAGATAGTGTGGTCAACATTTCACTCAGGTATTATGTAGAGGCCATAAAGTGCTATTGTATTGCTTAATTTTCTAGTTCCTTAAAAATGAATTTTTATTTCTTGATTTGTAGGGTTCTTCTTCAACAATGTGAGGAAGTGTTTCAAAGAAACGTATTTATCATAGATCCTCTGGTGACACAGTGTTTTTTGCATAAACATGGAGATGCCAAGTCCTTTCTACAGGATTTTACAAAAGAGGTAGAATGTGTTATCTACCCATATATTGAAAAGTAAATATTCATCTTCATTTTGGAAAGATATTTGTTTCATTTAAGAAAGTATATTTACATGCAACTCATTGACAGGGGCCATTGGAGCCTTATTATTGTTGACTTCAATGCATATCAAGCTCTTTTCCTCAATTCTCTTAAATCACAACATGGGAATTGCAAAGTGTAAGTTGCTATACATTTTGTTTTCTATCTAAGAGCCATGCCATCCATTTTGATTTTCACTTTACAATGCAGTGCTGCAAAGCTTCTCAAGATGCATATCGATCAAAATTTTCCTGGAATTGCTAAATTGAATGAACAAAAGTAATTTGGATACATACAAATTCATGTGCCATTGCAGAAAGAGCAACATCATGTGGCTGGAGAGTGATTGCAAATGTTGTAAGATTCTTGGAAAGAAGATTTTACAGTCCTCAATTAAATTTATCAGACTATCCAGATGCATGGATCATCTTGATCACAGAGAGAGCAATAAATGGCATTATGAAACATGCAATCTGCCCCAATGATCTAGACTCACCTCCACCCCCTCCACCTGATAAAAAAAAGTCTGAAGAAAAAAAGAAAGGGCATCCTCTTCACTCACCATTGAAGCATGGGACCAAGAAAATGACTCAAGGTGAAAGCTCCAAAAAGGGCCACAAGCAACAGAGAAAAGAGGGCTCCAAAAAGGATAGAAAGGGTTGAATCATTTTTGAGTCGAAGATTGAAATCTATTGTAAAACCAATATAGGTTGGAAGATTTATTTTTGTACAAATTGTATGTACTTATGCCAATCTTCATTTGGAAGATGGTCATTGTAACCATATTTATTTGCCTTTACAATATTTATATGCCTTGAGAAATATACAATTGTATTGAACCTCTTGAGAGTTAAACAAAAAGTTCATTGCATGGTCCAATTAAATTTGGTCGTGTCACAAATATGACTGCATTGTGGGTTTCTTACTTCATTCTTGTTGGAAAGTTTAAATTGGAGAAGATACAGAAGAACGTAAAGAAGAAAGAGGGCACGACCGATACAAGCGATACAGGGAATTGGAGAATTTTGGATTTCCCCTATCGCTTGCATCGGTCGTATTATCCATTTCAACATAGCATCCCCTTTAAGCAACCTTGCATGAGATGAGCTGTTGCAAGTTGTTTTTATAGTCATGAGTCAAACCTTTACGCAAAGTCACTTGGTGAAGTCTCTCCCGGTAGTTTGCTAACACAACCGATCTAAGCGATAAGGGCGATCCGACAAGTTCAGATTGCACTAGTCGCTTGAATCGGTTGTCTTCTCTAATCTCGTCTCCTCTATTTTATGACTTAAGTCATGCTCTTCATATTTTGAAATATCAAACCTTGGATTGGACTTTGCGCCAGGTTCTCCACCCTCTCTAATATTACTTGTTAGGTGCATCATGATACTTTCTCTTGCATTACTTGAGGACATAAAAGATGGATAGAATCAAATAATTTAATTGAAACTAATGTGCACCTTTGATAGACTGTAATAATTAAATTGAAACTAGATATTGTATTCTAGATCTCTTGTTCATCTAGAATTTACTTACGCAAGTTTCTGTATAATTATTTCTTAGTTGGAACCTCATTAGAATGTTAAGATTAAACAAAAAAAATGCCAATATGAGTTTAGATGAAGGGGAATAATTGAAGTCATCAATTCACACCTGCAAATAAAAATCAATGGAAATTATGAAATAAAGGACCTAAAAAATATCTTAGAATGTCTTGGTTTATATTCTTATCATTCTACAATAAGAACCTCATCAAAATCTTGAAATTAAATTAAAAAATGCAAACATGAATATAGACATTTGAAATTCATAATTTAACACACATTCTTTGTCACCATCCTGCAAAGAAAATTCAATGGATGTATCAAAAGAAGCTTCTATAAGAGGGAGATACATTATGTAAGAATGTCAAGGGTTAACTTGTTACAATCTTAAGGGTTGGAACTTAATCACCCTTGGTGGCAGGCAAGTTATGCAAGATAATGATTTCTCTGATTTAATGTTAACTATTGCATCATCAATTGAGAATCTACACTGTGATTATACCTCATCAAGGTATTCTAGGAGCTTCCTTACATTTCTAAGATTCCAATTTGTAGTGACAATTATTTTCCTTGATTGAAAATCTAGATGAATCAATACTTCTAACTCAAATTCTGGACAGCTCTCCTCTGAGTCCAAGGCTATCCAAAGTCCAAGCTTTTTTTTCCACCTTCTATAGTCATATCCTAAAATTTTAGAGATTGTCGACATATCTAATATGAGATTGAAAGAGAATTGGGACTAACTTTACATAAAATAATGTCACCTAGCTTTTGAACTTCTTTGCTATCCCATTCCCTACATAGACACACACACACACATAGACACATACACACACATATATGCATACACACACACACACGTGTAGAGAGACATACACACACACATACACATACATGCATACATATGCATACATAATGCACATGCATATGCATATGCATATGCATATGCATACATACATACTTACATGCATACACATACATACACACACACATGCATACATATGCATACATAATGCACATGCATATGCATACATACATGATTACATGCATACACACACATACACACATACACACATACACAAACACATATACACACAGATTTACACACAAAAATACACATGCATACACACACATAAACACACGCATACACACATAGACACACACACACATACACACATAGACACATACGTGTAAGTCGATGCCAATCTCCCCATCTATATATAGGACCACAAAATGACATAAGAGTGACTTCAGAGTCCGGAGGCACATACAAATCCTCTACAATAAAGAGACCGTGACCAACAATCATATAACGATTACCCCAAAAGTTAAAAACCTCTCCATCTAAAGGAAGTAGCCCTCTATTCCATCCTCCATATCTTCTTCTATCATATGTTTGTACTAGAGAATGATCACGAGCTGGCAATGGATAATCTCCATTCGTTCAGTCTCTAAACCAGAAGGTAGAGGATTTCTAGAAACCTCTGCTTGTAATTGATGAATAGCAAGTCCATGATGTGTACGAGGTATATTAGCATTATGAGTATGAGAATTATCATCTTCATCATCATCACCATCATCATCATCGAGCAAGTATTCTTGTATATCAACAATAATTTGATTTTGTATATGGTTTTAAAATAAAATAATGGCATTAATTTATAGAAAAAATACATACCCAAGCATTATCACGTTGACCAGGTGGTGGTGCACACTCAAAAGTACCATATTCTGCCTCATGTTCAATACATTCCAATTGTGGTCTTCCATACGTGCCATAGCAAAAGTTACACCAACATATAATATGCTCTTGATAATAAAATTCCTCATAATTCCTACTGGAGGACACATGTGAAGTCATTTCATGGGTATGAGGTGGAGGAGTGCCCTCTGATTGATCAGAATCTGATTATAATAAGAAAAAAACATATATCAGTTATGTATCTATCAAATATATTTAAAATTAAAAATTTGATATACTTACAACATATAGTCATTGCACGATTAGGAGATAGTGGTGGAGCTCCATTTGATTGATCCGAATCTACAAATAATGGTATTAGATATTAATAATCTGATTATTTACATACATAAACATTCACATATACAATTTACACATACACACATATTCACATATACACAAATAGACATTCTTGTGGGATAAATGCATGTATTTTGTATGAATGTCTGTATATGCATGCATGTGTATGTGTGTATGTATATATGTGGATATGTATAGGTGTGTTTATGTTGTATGTATGTATCTGTATATGTATGCATGTATGCATGTGTACATGTTTGCATGTATATGTGTATGTGTATATGTGTGTGTGTATGTATGTATGTATAAGTGTATGTGTGTATGTATATATGTTTATGTGTGCATGTATTTTGTATCTATGTATGCATGTATGTGTGTGTGTGTGTGGATATGTCTATGTGTGTATATGTATGTATGTATAAGTGTATGTGTGTATGTATGTTTATGTGTGCATGTATATATATAAATATATATATACTACTATAAATATGTATATAAATATATATAGGTATATATATATATTTACTATATAAAGGTGTGTGTATATATATATATATATATATATATATATATATATATATATATATATATATATATATATATATATATATATATATATATATATATATATATATATATATATATATATATATATATTATGTGACTATGTGTATCACTACAACATATGAGGTGCATACCGACGTTCATACTAACGGTCATGCCTCGGCGTCGATATGACCGTTGAAAATGCTTGGAAAAACCACGGGGGCAATA
>CM035430.1:69813310-69823310 GCA_020310875.1 Ceratopteris richardii | reverse complement strand
GTGATGTATGTGGTCCCATCAAGACTCCATCTTTTGCAAAGCATGTATATTTTGCTACCTTAATTGATCATGCTACTCCCCATACATGGGTGTATCTTATGAAAGCAAAAAATGAGGTATTTTCTTGCTTCAAAGAATTTTTAGCTATGGCTGAAAATATTTCTTCAAACAAGCTTTTGACTCTAGGCACGGATCACGGTGGTGAACACATGTCACATGAGTTTGTTTCTTTTCTTTGTGAAAGAGGTATTTCACACCAATCTATGGTGTCATATACACCTTAGCAAAATGGTGTTGCCAAATATAAAAATAGAACTCTCCTTGAAACGGCGCAATGTATGGTTTAAGGAAAGTGCCTTCCTGACAAGTTTTGGATGGAAGTGTTCATTGTGCAAACTATGTGTTGAATCGCTACCCTACAAAAGCATTGAGAGTCATCACTCTTTATGAGGCTTGGAATGGACATAAGCCTATGGTTAGTCATATGCGCATGTTTGGTTGTTTGGCATATGCTCTTGTGCCATCAAAACAACGTCACAAACTTAATGAGAAGACAAAGAAATGTATATTTTTTGGTTATAGTGCTTATAGTAAGGAATATCATTTGTAGCATCCATTAACGAACACAATTATTGTGATTCAAGATGTGTTATTTGCTAAAAATTCAGTTTCCCCTCTATTTGAATGCAAAAAACAGCCAACAATTAGCTCACAAGATGTGTTTGATACACTCATGGCTTTGTTCCAAAATGATGCGCTTGACTATGCCCATGTAGATCAGCCAACTAAGGCTCAAAGGGCTAAAGAATTCCAGCAAAATAGAGCTGAAAATACATAGAGTTTCCATACAAACATGGCTGAAATTTTTCAGCCAAGAATTATTGGAACTATTGGAAATTTCCAGCCACATATGGCTGAACATTTGTGTCAAAATATGGTTGAAAATAAGCATGAAATTCAGCCCATGCATGATATACATGTTGATGATGTATTACATAATGAACGCATGTCTATCAAGAGTGCAAAAACTATGCCAATATGGCTAAAACAAACTTTTCGGGACAGCAAATTGAGTGCATCTTTACTTAGTAGAACAAGATCAAGCTCTTGCCATGCATCATGTAATTTTGTGGATTATTCTCTTATTGCAATAGCATGTAATGAAGAGCCACTTACTTTTGAAGATGCATGTGATGATCCACAATGGATGAGTGCTATGCAATTAGAAATGGATTCCATACATAGGAATGGTACTTGAGAGTTATGTAAATTGGCAAAAGGAAAAAAAGCCATTGGTACAAACTGGGTTTATTGCTCTATCATCCAATTTCCCACCATGTTGTTCAGGCACTAATGCATATGCCAGACAACCAAAAACATGCAGATGAACAACAGATGGCTTGCAACCATGCCAAGCCTCATATGGAGTGATAGACTCCAGTGTTTTTGTGGGACACTTGTTAAGTACATATGTTGCACATATGATAGCCTCAAGCTAGAAACTATGTGGTAAAGTGTGACTCTTGACCATACACCTTGCCATCTCCATGAATGATCTTTTCTGTCATTCAGCAACTCCATTTTGTTGAGGTGTATACAACACTGTACACTGATGTTTTATCCCACGTTGAGCAAGAAACACATTCAAGTCAGAAGACATATATTTCCCCCCTTGATCAGAACGGAGGGTGCCCATTTTACATGCTGACAAATGTTCAAGCAAAACCAAAAACTGTGAATCACATAAAAACTTTGGAATTTGCTTTCAATGGATATACCCATGCATGCCTGGAAAAATCATCAATGAAAGTCATGAAGTAAAGATAATTTCCAAAAGAGGGTGTATCCATAGGACCACAACCATCACTGTAAACAAGCTGCAATTTTTGAGTAGGTGGAACTGAACCATCTTTTGGAAGGGAGGAATGCTTCATTTTGCCCAAAATAGAGCCTTCACAGACATGTTTTTCGGGTGCCTCAAGTTTGGCCAAAGAGGACACCATTTTAGATTTTTGTAGGCATAGCAAACTAGAAAAATTTAGATCACCAAAGCCTGCATGCCAAAGCTTTGCATCTAACATAACCTGAGAATCATGTGTTGCACATGCTAAATCATTCACAAATCTTTCATAGTCTACGAGCTTATACAGCCCACGACATAAAATGCCAGAAGCTATAATCATGTCTCCATTTTATAGATCATGAAATGTACATCTGTCTTCAATAAATTTCAGAACCAAGCTAATCTTGGCTAATGTAGAAACTGATAACAGATTTTTCTTGATCCCTGGCATAAATAGAGCATCTGAGAATGTGAAAGAACTACCATCAGCAATAGTCAAAATGATGTTACCAACTGCAATGACAGGATAAGAGGAGTTGTTGGCGCATGTGACAGTATTCCCTGTAGGGGTAGGCTCAAGTGAAGTGAAGAAATTGTGTTGCGAGGTAATATGTTTAGTAACCCCACTATCAAAGTACCAAAACTCTGAGTCTACTGTAGACATACACTGCTCATGAGAAGATGGGTCAAAACTACAAACAGTAGTAAACACCCATTCTTCATTATGCACCAAATTAGATGACTCTATTTTTGGTGTAGAGGCCTCTGCAACAACCATTCCAACCTCTTTTTTCTTTTCCTCTTTTGCAGCCAGTTTTGGACAGCTCTTAATGACATGATCATTTCCTTTACAGTATTTGCAAAACAATTTCTATTTTTCTGATTTCTTCTCATCTTTGTCTTCCTTCTTTGAATGTGCTGCATTTGTAGAATTCTGCTAATTACTAGTAGATGAGCTCCATTTACCTTTGACCTTCTGACTAGCAAAGAAAGCTTGATCTGCAACATGCATAATAGACCTCTTCTGCATAGACTGATCTTCCTGAAACATAACAAAAAATAACTCTTCAAATATTAAGGCATTTGGATTGCCTTTCATCATCAAATGAAGAGTAGAAGCAAAACTCTGATATGAGCCGAGAAGACCATTCAGAACAATTTTCACGAGTGAATTTTCAAGAAGGACTTCATCAGCATAAATCAATTGTTCCTTCAAATCCTTTATCTTTGTCAAAAAACTATCCACAGAATCACCTTCATTCATGTGCTCACTTTCCAACTATAACACGAGCCTCATTCCTAGCCTAGTACAATGAGGTAAATGTATCCCAAGCATCCTTAATTGTTTTGCAAGAGCAAATATGAGGAATAATGGAACGTTTGACAGACAAGGCTATCAATGCATGTGCTTGAGCATCTCTGCCATCCCAACGAATTCGCTCTGTAGTAGGTGCAACAAGCCAACCGTAACACAAACAGGAATCTACATAATATCACCATCTTCGATGCCATCTGTATCAGCTTTAGTACCTGTATTTGCAGGTGTAATAGGACCTTTTTCAACACCCTGCAAAATATTCACAGTCCTTTTGGGACCAATACATGGTGCATCATATAAGCCCACAATGGTTAATTTGTACCATCCAACTTATCCTCAACAGCCAACATACGGAATACATCACAGCTTTTAGCCATGGCCACTGACTAAAATACCCTGATGTAGAATATCTTTGGCACAAAAAGACAAAATGGCCTGCACAAGCATTGTCATAGTGCATTTAGAGGCCAAAATGAGCTCAGATCGTGATTTCGGAACCACAAACCGAAGCCATTTTGATATCCAAATCACCCTAAGTATGGACACCAAATTTCGTGCGATTCTGAGACTATGACTAGAGGAGTGTCGACGATGCCCTAGTTGAAGCGGCGAACTGATCTGACACCAATTGTTGGAGTTAGACATCTGCGAAAGCACATGAATAGCACAAGGAAGAAGAAGAAGCTTGGAGCACATCACACAATACTGAATGTATTACCACTAGAATGTACAAAGATAAGTAACCCAATAGGGCTAAAGGCATATATACAACCCGGGGGCAAAAACCTCCTAAAGAGGGAGAAAAGTACCCTGGCAGTCCTAGTGTGTTCAACCACATCACTACCTAAATATATCAACACTCTATTGTTATTGTTGAAGTTGTGTCCACCTTTGCCTCTATTGTTGCCATATCCACCTCTTCCACTTCCTTTCTGGGTCTTCCCATTGAACCAACAATTCCAAGTGGTGTGGTTGGTCTTATCACAGATGGCACAAGGTTGAAAATTCCGACCTTTGATTTTGTCATGCTTAGACCCTTTCATCCTCCCTTTCCATACTCTTCCTTCTTCTTGCCTTTCAGCTTTTTGTCCTTCTTATCTACATATAGAGCAATAGTTGAATTACCATGATAGAAGTTACCTTCCTTTATGTTATTGTTGGCCTCTTGATTGAAGAGTTGTCCAAGAAATATGTTGAAGTCTGGAGTTTTCACATCCATGATGAGATCATAAGTTGTGGTGAAGGATTGCCATTCCTTATCACTTCTACTTCCATTTAGAATCTGCCTCATGATGGCCTCTTCTTCAATATGCTCTCCAATGGATGCTAATTGATCTACAACCTCCTTGACCTTGGTAACAAACTCTGTGATAGTTTGTTTAGGTGTCTTCTTCATTTGGTTGAACTCATTCCAAAGATGGTTTTTCCTTGCCTTTGTGCTAGCAGAAAAGAAACCCTCTAGGTATAATTCGTTAATGATCCAATGCGATAGATTAATGGTTAACCCCATTGTCTCTACCAAGTATAAGCTAACCATACTTTCTTGTGTGGTTGGATGAATCTATCTTGCCTTGGAAAGGTGAAGTGTTGCATGCATATCTGAAGTGGCACCCACAAGTTTGGAGTGATAGTTGCCATCTGGGTGAAATCCACAATGTTCCTATTCTTCATGGCCTTCGACATTAATGTATCCTTGTCCAAAGGGATGTGAAGTCCTTGCATGTTAAGAGCTTCACATATCAAACCTAGAGATAGCTTGAATCACTTCAATTCCTAATTACATAACAAGGATGGGACTAGAAATATTTCAAGCAAATCTTTTCCTGCTCCGGGTTGTAGTGTTTGGACCAGATATCACGAGGTCCTATTTAGGTAACTAAGCACTAAAGTATTTTGATAAGCCTACATGTTGCTAAATAGCTTGTAGCTACAATGTGTTTTGGAGTTCCTCAGAATCTATGGAAAAGAACTAGAACTTCTCCCATACATTATTAAACTCGCACTTTGACTCCCAAATGCATGTTTCATCTCCTAGTGGTCCAACTAGCTCATTTAACCAATGCAAGTGTGTATGCACTCTATCTATTTGTTCGAAGTATGGATCCTCAATTGCAATGGCATCTTGCAAACTTTTGAACATAATAGGTCTCTCTCTAGGATGCTCTTCGATGGCTAAGTTGTTGATGTTTGTGGGTTGAAATCTCTTCCCCACTTCAACCATTGCATATTGCTAAGTATGGAGCTTTCCATAGATCTACTATAATAAGAAGAACACATTAATATTATCTAAGAAACCCAATGAGACCTTGTTCCCTTTACAATGGCAACATGCCTCCCTACATACGTGTCTATTGTTGAAATGATCTGTAAGTGATCTAGTAGTGTAGATGTATGTTTTAAGGTTGGTTGAGGTGGTGTATTACAAGTTTGTTGAATTTTCATGGTTCCCTTATGGGATTACAAGAATTGAGTTTGGATTTATACATTGTCTATAATGATAACTTAATTTGGGACTCGCACTTCTTAAGCACCATTTCCAAATTGGTCGAGGAAGACTATTACATGATGTTTTCGATACAACAACTTTCCATCTAGAGAACTGGGGGGTTAGGATAGGCTGAAAATGCCTAGAAACTAAGAGCTTAGGTGATGAGATTTGAGCTCTCAAGTAGGTCTTAGGCACTCAAATGTGAACATTATTGTGGTTAGCCTTCATTGACTGCTTTGATATCTAGACTTGGAGTACCGTTGGTGATGGATCTCTTCTTTGTTTTGTTACTTATCACCTTGGATTCTTGATCTGCTTCTCGGATGGTGACATGGATTGTTAGGGAGCAAATGGCTGCTCACCCTTTCCTGTCCAAACCTGCTTCATGCCTGGTATAGGTCTATGTGTCCATGGCTTTGTTGGACTTCTTGGTTCACGAAGATGTTGTTGATGTGTTGCATGTTTCTTTGTGTGAGTTGTTTCTATCATACTCTTCTTTAGAATAGAAGGGAGTTCCACCCGCTCCGAAGCCTATTTGTCAAGGTTCATATTCTTCTACACCACAAAGCTTGGGACACATACATCATCTTTATCTTCAATTTTAGGCTTAGAAGAACAAAGATCTTGTGTGGGAAATAGATAATTAACATCATTATTTTCTAACTCTATAGTAAGGCATTGTCCTTGTACCCAAACTTGAAGAAGTTGGCTTCAAAGGTTTAGGTTGATTGCATATTAGTGATCCAATCTTTGCCCAAGACTAAAGACTCATTAAGGTCTTCATTGTGGCATACTAGTACTTTAATTGGCGGGTGGTGATCTTGTATTCAGATAGGAATTTCCACATCACCCATGCAAGGGGTTTCCACACCTTCTAACCCTACTGATCTTGATGTCTTCAAGCTGCTCTGATACCACTGATGGAAGATTTTTCCTCCAAATGCACAACAAGAAGCTTGGACCCTACCCAAGACCTAGGTGCTCTTAGACCAGTACTCACTAAGACTCATATAACTTAGAATTCCCAAATCCAATTGCCAAACCCTTTTAGCCATATAATAGACACTAAGCGATTTCCAATGAGCTATCAATCACTAGAATTGGATACATGTAGACTAGTCAACAGAGTCAAACAAGACAAACTAGTTTTACTTTTAGGTTTCGAGACAGACCAATAGAGAAAGAAACTGCTATAACTCACAGTACAAGAAAAATTTTCCAAAAAGCTTTTGGATATAGAATTCTTTCTTTATAAGATTTATAAAAAGTATAAGAAGTCCAAATATGGATCTCCCTATAGAGAGAAAATGAAGTCCTAATAGACTTCTATAGAAATTTAGCACCCTTGGAAAGGGTAGAAGAGAATATATACAAGAGAATATGGACTCCTATGATAAACAATGGCTCAATAGTACATGTATAAGCAGCCATCCACACACACTTAGAATGAACTTGGATGGTTCTTAAATAGGCATGAGATCCTTCTGTGGCTCTTCATATGTCCTCCTTGCCTCTTCACATGCCCTTCTTGTCTCTTCAACTACCTTGTGACCATCCACACACACTTAGAATGAACTTGGATGGTTCTTAAATGGGAATTGGATACTTCCCTAACTCTTCATATGTCCACACACACTTAGAATGAACTTGGGTGGTTCTTGAATAGGCATGAGACCCTTCTCTAAGTCTTCAGATGTCCTCCATGTCTCTTCACATGCCCTCCACACTTAGAATGAACTTGGATGGTTCTTAAATAGGCATGAAACCCTTCCGCGACCCTTCATATGTCCTCCATGTCTCTTCACATGCCCTCCTTGTCTCTTCAACTACCTTGTGACTTTGTCTCTTCATTGGAGTGTCTTTTAGTGGTTCAATACCTCCTTTTGCATAAGGTTGTGCATTCAAACATGTGTTTTGATTTTCCTAAGGTTCAAAAGCCTTCAAATGAAGTTATTTAGTGAAAAATATATGCTTGACCTTGTCGTAGAAAACACAACTTTTAACACTCTCTTGAGCATAACCTTTGGAAACAAGCCTCGTGTTATACAAGCCAATTGTTCTATCTGGCTTAAATTTCAGCGTGTATACCACTTTAGTGCCAATGGCCTTTTTGCCTTGAGGCAAATCACATAACAACCAAGTTCCATTCTTCATAATAGCATCATATTCTAATTAGATAGAAGCCATCCAATTTTTTGAACTTTGTGCTACATCAAAAGAAATAGGTTCATTCTCATTATGAAGATTAGAGGCAACCATTGCATAGAAATCTGATGAAAAGAAAGCAGTATGGGAGCCTAAACGAGTACAATATGACAAAGGTGCATACACCAGCCATTTAGGCATACTTGTAGCATACACCAACCATTTAGGCATACTTTTAGCATCTTCTAGGTCAGCCCTCTCATCAACAAGTGGATCATGTAAATCTGCATCTGATTTTGAATGATCTGCATCATCATGTGGAACTTGTAAAGGTTGAGAAATTGCTTCATTTGGACCACCACTTGACTATCCACCTATAAAATGAGGAAGCAAAGTGTCATACATATCCTTCGAGCTAACATATCTCCTTGGTACATAATTAATGATTGAGTTGCATCTTTCACAAAAACATCATGGCTAACCAAAATACGTTTAGTATGTCGATGATACAAAAGATAGCCTTTGCTTTTAGAACCAGACCCAATAAAAATACATTTCACTACAATATCATCGAATTTTATGCATTGTTGTTCAGGAACTAATGCATATGCTAGACAACCAAAGACACATATATGAGCAATAGATAACTTGCAACCATGCCAAACCTCATACGGAGTTACTGATTGTAGTGTTTTGGTGGGACACTTGTTAAGTACATATGATGCACACAATATAATAGCCCCAAGCATGAAGCTATGTGGTAAAGCCTCGCTTTTGAATGTACAACTTGTCATCTCCATGAGAGACTTAGTATTTCTTTTAGTAGCTCCATTTTTTGGGGGTGTATACAAAATTGTACACTGATGTGCTAGACAACCAAAGACACATATATGAGCAATAGATAACTTGCAACCATGCCAAACCTCATACGGAGTTACTGATTGTAGTGTTTTGGTGGGACACTTGTTAAGTACATATGATGCACACAATATAATAGCCCCAAGCATGAAGCTATGTGGTAAAGCCTCGCTTTTGAATGTACAACTTGTCATCTCCATGAGAGACTTAGTATTTCTTTTAGTAGCTCCATTTTTTGGGGGTGTATACAAAATTGTACACTGATGTTTTATCACGCACTCATCCAGAAATGCATTAAAATCAAAAGACAGGTACCCTCCCTTGATTAGAATGGAGGGTGCCCATTTAAATGCTCATATATTTTCAACCATAATTAAGAGTGCTTTGAAGCACATAAACTCTTCAAACTTTGCTTTCGATGGATACACCCATGTGTGCCTAGAGAAATCATCAATAAAAGTTACGAAGTATAGGTATTTACCAAATGAAGGTGTCTCCATGGAGCCACAAGCATCACTACGAACAAGCTTTTTGACCCCCCTCACCGTTTGGGTGGTGAGATGTTAAATCAGTCCTTTCGGTAGACCATTGCACCTTCAAGCTACCTAATTCAAATCAATTGTATCACTCACCTTAGTGCAATCCCTTCCCAATGTCTACCTTAGCGAACCTTCGGGCTTTGTATCCTAATAGTTGCTAGTTGTTCAACCCTTGCTTTCTGAAATTGAGAGGTCATGGGTGCTTGTACTTTTAGATAAATTCAAACTAATGCTTAACAGTACATCTCGATGATCGAACTTCCTTTATTAAAGAAATAAATAATAATAATAAAAGAATCCAATCGCGGATATAGAGGATTATTCTTTAGAGTATGGAGGGAAGCAATATTAGAGGAAGTGTAATAGAGAACGTCGTTAAAATGTCAGCGTATTCCACCACCTCGCTCTCCCCATAAATATCGACAGTTTGAACCAACGTCCTACAGGCTGCTGCCTTACGGCTACGGGTCAGGTTAGCAGTGAAGTGAGCAAAAACGTTCCGCCATACCATTCCTGATCGGAACGTAATGGCGCTGATCGGGATGAGATGCGTGTTTGGGAATAGAGTAGTAATGTCTCGATAGACTTCAGAATGGCGTTGCAGCAGTTGAGCACAATATAACGATGACTACGAAGGCCTGGACATGAAGAGTCCTCAGAATTTTCAAAATCCTCTTTATGAAGGTTCCACCTCTAAATTCAGTGATGAGGGCGATGATTGGCCTCTTCCGGATCGTTCCTGCATCGGAGAGGATCCGACCACTCCTAGCAAGGCAAGCATGTTTGCTGGATGCATGCGTTTCTGTGTG
>CM035430.1:69798310-69808310 GCA_020310875.1 Ceratopteris richardii | reverse complement strand
TGAAAGAGGGATTTGAAAAGAACCAGCTGAATCCACTTAGACCTATTAGCAGGCCCTATTGCATAAGTCCCCCAAACAGCTGGGAAGGATAAAAATTCCCACTTAGAATCATAACACTTTGCAATAGTATCAATTCCTTTATTATTGAGGTATCGTGCTGTTGCACCCAGAGAATAAGCCAGAGGTGGGTTTGCTAAAAAAGACTAGTACGGAGTCATTGAAGCAAAAGAGTTTCCTACGTAACGTTGTCGCCCGTTCCATTTAAGTAAAGAAGCAGTCTTCTTAAAGCTCGTAACCAGCATAGAAAGTGTAGCGGAATAAGTTTGTAAGGGGGCATGAGAGAAAAACTTATTCCGTGCATTCATTTTCCAGGTGCCCTTGTAGTACACTTTTGCATTATCCATGATCTTCCAGAAAGCATATGTCCAGAGAGGCTTAAAAATAGAAGTGATACGCATGAGAAAGGCTGCCCATCTTGCCATCATATGAGGTTGAAGATGTAGGATACCTAGACCACCCTTACTTTTAGGTTGACAAAGAAAGTCCCATGATGAGAGGACCAGAGCGCGATTGTGTGCTTTATTCCACAAGAAATTTTTGATCAAACACTCAAAGGCATACAAGTGACATTTCTTCCAGTCCAACAACAACATGTAATAAATGATATAGGGTTGTAAAAAAGATTGTACTATCCTTATCCTGAAATGAAGTGGCCATTGTGCAGCATGCCACAAATTCAATTTACTTTTGATTTTGCATAGTACCCATTGTATTTGGTCTTTAGTCGAAACATTCATTCCCAGCGGATACCCCAGATGTCGGAAAATGACACCACATTCAATTTTATGCCCCTGCCAAGACGGAAAATGAAAATGCCGCGTAGGGATATTGATGAGGGCCGACTTCTCCATATTAATATTTAACGCCGACGCTTCCGAAAAAGGAGTGAGTGAAGCAAGTATTTGTTGAATATTTTCTTCACAAGCCTTTGCGAATAGAAAAATATCATCTGCGAATCCCAGTGCCACTGTGCTGATTTCTGTGTAATGAAACTCCATGGATAAATCCTGATTCCATTTTAGCTTGTAAGAGAAAGAACATCAGTGTAGAGGCCATTGCATAAAAAAGAGGACTAAGAGGACAACCCTGACGCACTGATCGCTGAACCGGAAAGGGTGCCGAAAGCCTTCCATTAATTTCTACTTGGGAAATGCTGTCATGAGAAAGCACATATATAAGATGACACAACTTAAGTCCAAATTCAAGTTTCTTGAGCGTCGCGGCAATAAAATCCCAACGCACCCGATCAAAAGCCTTTTCAAAATCAATTTGCATGCCAACCACTTCCTGACCAGATGTCGAGGCATGTTCCATCAAAATTTGAGTAATGAGGATGTTATCGTAAATCGATCACTTATGAACAAATCGAATCAGGGAAGGGTGTATTAGTCTATGAATAAATGGCTTAAGCCTAAGTGCGAAAATTTTAGCGAAAATCTTGTATATAATACTCATCATTGAGATAGGCCTCCAATCACCAATCCGTTTAGGTAACTCCACCTTGGGGATAAGTTTAATTTTCCCTTGCTTAAACGAATAGCATCTTTTGATCCCTCCAAATTTCATTGCATACATCAAGGAGCAGCGCCTTAAGAGAGGGCCAAAAGGTGAGAACAAATTCTTTAGAAAGGCCATCCAAACCGGGAGCCTTATATATATATATATATATATATATATATATATATATATATATATATATATATATATATATATATATATATATATATATATATATATAGAGAGAGAGAGAGAGAGAGAGAGAGAGAGAGAGAGAGAGAGAGAGAGAGAGAGAGAGAGAGAGAGAGAGAGAGAGAGAGAGAGAGAGAGAGAGAGAGAGAGAGAGAGAGAGAGAGAGAGAGAGAGAGAGAGAGAGAGAGAGAGAGAGAGAGAGAAGAAAGAAAGTCATATTAACGTCTTCTGGAGGCCAAACTTGGCCTATGAGACAAAAACCATGTACAAGTGTAGTAACCCTGTGTAGAAGATAAAATGAAATAAAAAGTATATCGCTACACAAAGCTATATAGGGCTGGAAAAGGCTGGGGAGACGTGGCTCTGACTCTGCAGATAGTGGCCACCTAATACATGGGGGGATCCAAAATGTGAGTAAAACGCCCTAGCTACTGGTGATGGATGGAGGTGGGTGTAGTATGTGGTACATCGGTGGTGGTCTGAGTGCCTCTTGAAGGAAGACAACCCAGGGGGTGGTGGTACGCCTATGCTCCATCATGTGGTCGTAGGCAATCCTGATGCGTGAGATATCCTCCTGATATAGTCGTGGTCGACGATATCCGCCCATGCGTGGTCGGCGCCGTGCTCTCTGTGCTGCTGCCTGGTGTAGCGTGAGCCCTATAGATGGACCTCTCTGATGTAGCTCAACTCGCTGAAAGAACTGCGTAATGGTCTGCTGGGTACTCACCCGTGGCTGATGTACGGGCTGTAGTGACCGCTCTCGTCTCTCGTATGCTGCTGTGAGAAAGCGTCCCAAGAGTCTCTGGTCTCCCATAGTCATGCACAGCTGGAATGACTCCTCGTTCTGGAACTGTGCTCGTAGGTCTAAGTATGCTGGAAATCTGATAACAAAATGCTCCTCACTCTCTACCTCTATCTGGCATACTGGGCACCACCTCTCCTCACGGGGGACTCCCCTGGACCGACCCCTCTCAATCTCGAGCTGATGTGATGAAACCCGGAGCTGCCCAATGACGACTCGTAGGTGGTGGGGAAGGTAGGTCTGCATGTATCTCGGGATCTCGATGAAGCCCGTGCCCGATATATGTAGAAAATGCTCGCGGTAGTAGAGCATTTTCGGTGGCAATGTACCCCTAGGGCTCACCCATGTCCTTTGTATGTATGTATGCCATATCTCCTGACGAATGATCCTATTCCTCTCCTGATGAGAGAGTGAGTAGGTGGGTGCATGAGAGTCGTACTGTAGTGGTGGTAGCCTGTCTATGTCAAAGCCATGGTGGGCAAGCCAGTCTCGTGTCTGTGCATACCATGAGGAGGTGTCGCCTGCTAATGCCATATCACGTGATGCCTCGAAAGCACGATAAGCAATGCGCTTTGTATCCATGCTCTGAAGTCTGTGTAATAGGCATACTGTCTGGAATAGTGCCTCAACTAGCATCGGTGGTGCAGCGAGCTCTGCTCTAATGATATCATGTGGTACTGAAGGCTTGCTGCGGATAAGTCTGGCAATCATGAGGATCTGTGGCCTCTCTAATGCTGTCCATACTGATGTAGCTAATCTTGGTCCCCATATGGCTGCCCCATACATGAGCGTTGGCGTAACCAAAGTGTCAAAGAGCCACCCCTTTGTGCGGGGCTCCTGAAAATATGCCTGGTGGCACTGTCTCTCCATCAAAGCTAGTGCTACGTACCCACGTGTGATGCGGTCACGGGCTGCCTGAGCCATAGAGAAGACCCCTGATGCTGCTGTAAATGTCACCCCCAAGTAAACATATGATCCGACCACCTCGATCGGTCCACCTGCTGCTGTGAACAAACTATGTCTGCGTACCTGTGCTGATGTATGAAAGATCAAGACCTTGGTTTTACCAAGGTTCAGAGAGAGAGAGAGAGAGAGAGAGAGAGAGAGAGAGAGAGAGAGAGAGAGAGAGAGAGAGACTTTTTAACGTCTATTAGAGGCCAAAATCGGCCTATGAGACAAAACATATACATCAGTATGGTCCAATCCACTGTGATCCCAAAAGGAAAATAAAGTGTGAGTACCGCAAACGGGTATAAAAGGAGTGGATAGTAACTGGCATCAAGGGTGTGGGGTGCTATGGGTATGCACTCTATATGCTCAATGGGTGAGATACAAATATGATATGCATAGGGAGGGGAGGCTCGATGGTATCACAACCCACTAAATGCCTGGAGTGGGTGTAGGATATAATGCATCGGTGGGTAAGGCATCATGGCGATCCTCAAAATGCTTTGAACGTCCAAATCGATAGGGGTGCGCTGCTGACGTCTCCGTATCTCCATGTCATGGCGTGTGTGAATCGCCTGAATCTCTCTCTGATGTGGACGGGCTCTCCGGAGTGGGGGTCTCGGTCGTCGACGCTGTCGTCTAAGCTCCTCTGCTCTGTGTAATGTGACACCCCGCATCAAGCTGGGTCCTCGAGTGGCTGTGGGTCTGAAAAAATCTGTAATATAAGTCTGATGGGGGGGGCCAGGTGTATCTCCATCTACAGCTGGAGGAGTGATGCACGGCGGTGCTTGAGCTCTACTAGGAAACGACCTAGAGGGCGCTGGTCCTCTGTCCCCAATAAAGCCCTGATCTCTTTGGGCCCCCTGAAGAGCTGTGGGTAGCGGTCTCTGATGTCCTCATATGCTTGGCATCTACATGTGTAGTGCTCCTCGTCCTCCACCTCCTCTCTACATATCCTGCATAATCTCTCATCCCTCGGGGTATGTGTGGCTCGCCCAACCTCAATCTAGAGCTGGTGTGATGATACTCTGAGCTGCCCAATGGCCACTCTCTCAGCTGGTGCCATATATGTATCCATGTATCGTGGTCTCTGAATGAAACCATCCGCTGTCACAGTCAAGAAGTGCTCTCTGTAGTGTTGCCTCTTTGTGGGAAGAGGCTCCCGTGGTGCTATCCATGTCTCCCTGATGTGTATGTGTAGTAGGTCCTGACGGATGATCCTATTCCTCTCCGAACAAGAGAGGGTAATGTGGGGGGAAGAGAGGTCATACTGAAAAGGGGGGAGATCCGTAATGCTCATGCCATGGTCTGCTAACCATCGGTAAGTCTGTGAATACCATACTCTCTCATGCCCTGTCTCTGCCAAAAGTCTAGAGCTCTCAAATGCAAGCCTGGTGAGTCTGCTGGTGGGGAGCTCTCTGAAAAGGAAATTGAATTAACAAAAGTAACTTTATATCATTGCCGTTGGACTTAGTTTCTTGTTCTAAAACTACAGCTTCTGTAAGCAGGCTTTCTTGGAATAGAGGTGCAAAAGATGTGGGTATGCTGTGAGTGAACGCACATGTTCTGTCAAAGATGAGTGCATCACGCGATTGCGATAAGAAGCATAGAATCCAAAACTGCAACTAGTCAGCAAACCATAATGAAGCTCTATCAGAAAATGAATATACCGAAATTTAAGTCATGCACCAACGAAACCGATTGCATTAGTGGCTCTAATCTTTGTCTCAAGTTTCCTACCACTCCCGAATTTTCTTATGATTGCAAAAAAGATGCTTAATTGTTTCTCTGTCATGTCCATACCTTGGACATTGGAAAACCAAAGGAGAATAATTTGAAAGTAAATCTTGTGTTTGCAGTCGGCCAACAAGCATTCTCCAAAGGAAGAATCGATAATGAAGTGGACTCGATAATGAAGTGGAGTCCGTCTGGCCACACATGTTCGATTCTTTGTGTCCACCAAGCATTGCATGAAGGAGACCCCATCTTGAGTTATCGAGATTGTGAATATCTGAAACTCGTAGAACGAAAGGGAAATTCTCATCCATAGAAGTGTGGGCAGAGTCAGTGGTATTGTTGCAAATCCGATTTCTATGCCTTCCTGTTCGGTAGGAAGAAGTAGGGAGTCCTATGTGTTGAAATTGTTAATGAAGCCATATTCAGGGAGCCCGATAACGAATGCCAAGGCTATATTGTCTTCGTGTTGAAGGAAACGATAGCCAAACTCTTCTATCATCAAAATTGTGTTTAATCTCAGTAATTCCTTTGTTGTGGAAGTAGCATGCATGAGATCCTAGTTGAAGCGCTCCAACTCGTGGGAGTACATGTGACCAATAGGGGGACTCAAAAAGCAAGGAATTTTGAATTAGCTGTTATAAAATCCAAGTACATCGTATCGTAAGCTTTAGAGAAATCCACTCAAACAAATACCAAGTTAAGATCATGATGAAATGCATATTTGAAAAGTAATTCAACTCTGAAAATAGAATCATCTTGCAAGAAACCATATTGTGCATTGTGAATCACCAGGGATAATATTTGTCTTGTCTGAGTCGAAGAGCAATAGCTTTAAAAAAGGTCTTATATGAAATCTGGAGCAGAGTAATTGGTCTCCAATCTGAAATAGTTTGAGGATCTTCAAGTTTTGGAATTAAAATAGCAAGCCATCTTTGAGAGAAGGTTCCATTTATCCAAATATCCAAATGTTGTTTATTGCGTATTCGATAATACCTTTAACGTCATTCCAGTAAAATAAAACAAATTCTATTGAAAGGCCATCCATACTAGGTGCTTTATTATTTCCACGGCTTTAGAGACATTCAACTGCTCCTTATCGTCGAAGATGCTTTCTAAATGATGTAGAGGTAGCTTTGAAGGCTGAACAAAAGAAAGATCTCAATAGCTTGGTAATGTTCCGAAGAATCTGGTTTACTACCATAGAAAATATATGAAAGATAGTCAAAGCAGTGCTGCAACAAAGTATATGTACTTGAAATCCATTAATTTTCCAAAGAACAAGAGAAAGTTTGTTTCTTCCCTTGCTTGAGAACTTTGCTGAACAACTGTTTAGAAGAGCATCCGAAGTCCATATGTTCAAAGGGATGTAGCTCTAACACATTGTCTAGCCTCAATTTTATTTCTATGCAATTGAGCAAAGAACTTCCCCATCTCTCTGATGATGTCTTGCATACAAACACTGAAATATTTCCACTTCATTGACATAGAGTATGTTAATTGCTTAGTTGTGTTGCAAATGTGTCTCATCTTTTCCTGGAAAAAGGAATACAAATTATAGAATATTTTTATTGTAAGAGGTCTTCACATAAATTGTCTCAGGATGAACAACCAAGCAAGCATGATTTGACACATACAAATCATTAGCACTAAAAATATCCCATGCAAAGGAATGCAAGGAGCCTGTAGCCAAATAAATATAGTCTAATTGTGCCTAGACACGTAAATGAGAGAAGGAATGAAAAGTGTATCCATGCAAACATGGGTAATTGTAAGGCCACAAATTAGTAAAACATCCCCTCTAAATTCATTCGTTCCATGCAACTTGCTCTTTTAAAAACATTCTTTGGAGATCTAGTAGATGTAGATGAGTCTAGTCTTGCACTCATCCTACCATATTGAAGTCACCCATGAGCCACATGTAATTGCATGTAAATTGATGCAAGGTATAAGAAAGCTTCTTCCAGAGCTCGATCGGACCCGTACATAATAATATATGATATATCACATGATTTCACATCATAAATTATATCAAATGTAAAACATTCATCATGATTCATGATTCATAAGTATTAACTTTAAAGTACACAAAGATGTGAAACTTGAAACTCAATAGTTTTAGGTACCACAAATGAGAAGTGATAGGAAACATGATCTATGAATAAATACAATTGTAACTTGTAGACAACAGACATAGCATAAAGAGACAACTTTCAAGGTCCAAGCATAATATGGAATCTAGAATCTGAATACGTCACGAGTCATGAACAATAACAATAAAATGTAAAGAATCAAGCGTCGGAAGTCAAATCTCCAACTCTTCATCTACAATATCATCAATATCATTCTCCTCCTCAAATGAACTAGCCCATGAGGAGATAGATGCACCATCACTATAAAATTCCATGACTCTCCATGTGTTCGGAAGTAAATCATCATCATCACTACTAGATGATGTTGAGCTCTCCTCCGAATCCTCTAATACACTAGAATCTGGGTGCAGATGGATGGTGTGGCCTCCTCTTCTCCCACATACTCTCCCACCTCGGCGAGAAGCCATCTTCCTACGTCTCATACTAGCAGATGGTGCACCAGGATCTGTTATAGAAAATTATAACTATTAATGTTAACTTGACATGTAAAAAAATCAAACAACATCAAAACTTAGAATTTAAAGTATAGACTTATAGACTCTAGTATGTTGTAGTTTGTATACCTAATGTGTTTGCTTTTGTTCTTCTTCGTGTTTGCCTGACAAACTATTGAGACTCATGAAATAGCATGGAAAAATATATTTTTCTTTCGTGGGGATTTGAGGGATATCTTTCACTTTAGAAATGTCAATAGAATCCACATTGACCTACAATTTACAAATAACAAATCCAATGAGTCATGAATTTAGGACTTAAGATAACAATTGTCAACTTTCAAGTTGCAACATAAATTACAATTACCTGCAGGGGTGCAATGTGGGTTCCTTTGCTCTCCAACAACTTGGAATTGTAGTGAGTATACACTAGTTTCTCAAGTTGTTGTGGACTCAATCGGCTTCTCTTTTTTGTATGAAACAATCGTAGGTACTCCAATTCTTTTCTACGGGGCCGCATTGCAATCTTATAAATCATGATAATTTATATAGATAATTATAATGCTTCAGTCTTTCGTCATAAATTATAATGATAATTTATAAAAAGAAATTATATTTTTGAAGTTTGAAGTCTGAAAATTGAATTTACTAGAAGAGGAGTACCAAAACCATATATTTCCACCAATTGACGGGAGAAATTTGGTTCTCTCTCAATCTCGGAGCTGGATGTCCAAAATACCTCTCCATGGATCGAAATTGAAGATGCTCTTTCTACAACTATGAATATAACGATACATGTCCTCCGGTACATACTCTATCCAGTTGTCCTCTAAATTTATGTCTCTATTGAGCCTCTAATCTCCATAAGGGATGGAGTATGTGGATTGGTTTATGAAACCAATCCCATCTCTTAAGCACTACTTCACACAAATCATGATGCCTGCAAAATTCAATTTAAGATATGATTTTAAGTTTAAATAATAAATTTATGTAATGTAACAAACATTTTCAAACAATATATAATGACTTACTCTATAACTGAAAGGCCGGACCGGATACATCTGCAATGCAACCTTGTATATGGCTAATATACTCATATACATGTCCAAGTGTGTTTCCCTCCATGTCTTTGATACGAAGCGTGGAATATATTGACCGAAGGGAAGCAATAAGAACCTCTGCCTTTCGACAAAAATGCATTATGAACTGTATGAAGAAGACCTTTTCTCACTTGCAACACTCTATCCAATACAATGAATATGTAACAAAATCATATAATGGATGGCTTTTGAAGCTTCAAGTTAGTATGTGAACGAAATATTTTTTGGACGTTTGGTCTACTAATCACAAACTTCACTCTGAATTTTGCTTTGCTAAGAATAGTCTCAACCCATGGAAAGCTTCCTATATCTTCCATCAAGGGGTCTAAGCTATGACTCCCACAAGGGGTCCACATGATTCTTGGGAATGCTTCGTCTAGCATACGAACCATTGCCACACAATTGGATCCATTTTCTGTAACCAGTTGAATGGCATTATGTGACCCTACATCCTCGATGGCTTTTCTTACATGAGAGAATATAAATTCAGATGTAACAACAATTATAGGTGCATGTGCTTGAATGACATGTAAAAACATAGCCCCTGCAAGAGGAAACCATGATGTTATACACATCTCTCTTGTGCATATCTAACCATCCCTCACGTAGAATGGAACACCCTTATTTCTCCCATGTACTATGCAATGATAGCACCTGAGTTTCTACTGCAAGCTTTTGTGTGGTAAGCTCAGTAGTGCTCAAGAATTTCCTAGATCACCCTTCCTAAGAAGCACATATGCGAGAGACAATTCTCATTGCCCTCTTCCATGCAGTCGCATTGGCTAGATTGAAGGCGGTGCCACATAAAATGAACAATATGGTGATCTCTATCTTGGCTTGCTTTATTGCTTGTTTTTGCATAGATGCTCTCATGGTACCCTTCATGAAGACATTACTTTCAAGTAAGTCCCTAGGTATGGGATCACTACTAGAGGGTGGCCGTACTCATGAAACTTGAGTAGCACTAGCATCTCGAAATACACCACTAGAGCTCACACTATCAGTGCGAGCCTTTTTTGAAGGTGCCGTGGAAGACTTTTCAATATTGTGATTCATATGAGACGTTTGAAGAGGGTCTTC
>CM035430.1:69773310-69793310 GCA_020310875.1 Ceratopteris richardii | reverse complement strand
TATGATGATTTCAAGAGGCATCGATCTGATAATGAGGTAGACATGCTATGTCTTGCACATTGCATCTAATGATTGAGAATTTTTTCCTTTTTAGATGAAGCAGATTAACTTTTGTGTGGATCTAACATGAAGGCTGTATCTGTAATGTGTTTTTTAATGAACATTGCTGATACCTATGAGGAAATCAGTGGTTGTGCAAGTATGCGCTCCAGAGGATATTTCTGCCTTGGTTATTCCACTATTGGGGTGAAACAAGGATGTCCACTATCTCCAACTTTATTTGGTGTGTTTGTGGATAAGGGTTTTGATTATATTGAGAAGCCATGTAACTATCAGGGACATGTATCCCTTTACTGTTCTGCAGAGGGCATGGAGCACCATTTGGATGCCTTACATGTGTTTGCACGGGATAGCGGATTATCCAACATGGTTAGCCAGTGTTTTCATCAGAGAAGAGGAGCTAGTGATCAGAGCTTATCCAGCCCTTGGCAGACTAGAGAGGATGGGTGTGAAGCTTGAGTTTCACGAACCTCAAAAAAACTTCTGGCTTTTTCATATTTTGTTCACATCAGCTATGATGTATGAGGTACAGATTTGGAGAACCTCAGTTGGCGATCACGATAGGGTTGGCCATATGGATGGATGGAGGAGAAAGGAGAGGCCTGCTCCTATGATTTTCTGGATGATTAAATCCAAGGCTTCAGTAGTTCGTGAGATCATTAGAGTAGAGCTGGTGACAGCCCCTCCTCCCCCCTCAAGAAAAAAAAACAGAAAAAGAAGAACCCTGCAATGAAACCTAATGCCGAACTCGAAACATCCATGAGAAAGCTGTAGGCAGTGAGTTGCATGCAATTGTGAATAGAAGCCCAAGCCCTTCATGCCATCTGAACGCCCCATGTTTACTCTCCCACTCATGCCTTGGACAATCTGCCTACACAACGTTCAGGTCTCAAAAACAATCTGAGCTCTCATGTTGACATGAATGCATTACTTTGTTGAAAGATGACAGGGACAAAGATCTTTATCCTTAAGTCAATTATACCATCACTCTAAAGTCCTCCATCTTTGTCCCATGAGTCTTTGTTTTGCACATAATAGGTGTGATTGTTTATGTTTCCAGTAGTGTTGTCCTCTCTTTCCTACAAGTGACACAAGAACTTGACCATGCTCTTAGCAAGGTAGTGCAGAGAATTTTCTTCTCTGGACAAATGCTGTTTGAAGTCCTACAGAATGATGTTGTTGAAGGTAAGGAAATTCGACCACCAAACACCTCAAAAGTGCTGAAACAAATTACTTATATTATGGCATGGAAGCCTGTTCAATTTATTATGGAAGAACTCCTACATCGTCGCTAGCATGGGTGGAATTCTTGGACCTACCTTATTATTTATGGATGATGTTGCTCAGACTGGTAGTTTTGGAGGGTCTTCTATGACCCTCCATGTCGAGCTCCCAAAAGAAACAAAGTATGTATTCTGTGGAAAGTTGATAAACCTTTCCTGAAGTCCCTCCCTATTCATGTAGATGAGATTGGTGTTGTGCCCATTCACTTGAGGTGGGGCAACCTCGGTGGATCTTGTTTCAAATAGATTAAACTGGGGTACTTGTCAAAAAATGGTCTTGCTATGCAAAAAAGTAGACTGAAATGATTGCAGCCTATTCCAATTTCCAAACATTCGAGGACAAGATTGCATCTCCAAGAGTACTCGCTGCCTCACGCGCGATCGCACCCCTTCCCTCTCCTTCTCCCCCTTCTTTCGACCCATGAAAGCAACCCCCTTTTCCCCCTTTGTTTTCCTCCTCCCTCTCTCCTTGTTCATGGTGGGTACGAATGGAATGGGAGTCCATCCCATTCTGAAGCCCCCTTGCCCACAAGCGCCCCGTTGCCCATTCGACTCTCCCTACCGATGAGGGCAAAGCGAATTTAGTTTCAGAGGTTGAGCGCCTACGGGCCTCTTTGGTCATCTGCAAGATCATCAGTTCGCATCCCAGTCCTGTGACCTGTCGAACTTAGGGACCTCTTTCAAAGTAGCATGCTTGCCGAAGTTGGTAAGTTCGTTGATATCTAGAACTTGGGTCGTAGCTTTTACTAGGTTGAGTTAGAGACTCGCAAGGAATTCACACGGATGATTGCACTTTCTTCGATTGGAGTACATGCTGCAAAGCATGCATACGACCTTGGGTCCATGGTTTTGATCCTTCGGCAGAGATGTCTTTGGCATTTATTCCCTGAGAAGCACATGGCTTTCCTATGACAACTTATTTTCTAGGCTTACATCGCGAGTATCTACCTCTCTTGCTTCAGATTGACAGATCATTAGGCAGTTTTCTAGAGATTCCTTAGTCCGCTGCTTTTATTGTGGCCAAGGCAGTGGGCCCACCTTCTTTTGGGATCCTCATTTCTGACCGAGCATAGTTGATAATTCCCTTTTGAGATTGAGCTTCCACTATTATATGGGGATCGGTTGATTCAGTGGGTCGAGTGTTCGAGTCTCCTGAATGAGTCTTTTGCTTGTCGTAAGGATGGTCACCTTGCGAAAGAGTGCCCCTCGATATCCCACCGCGAGTCTTGACAAGCGTTCGAGTAGCATCACCTATAGTTGTTTTAACACCCCCTCCCCCTCAGACTTCTCTGGGTTTCTCTCTGTAGCCAAGGGAAAGAGTCAAGGTGCAAACCTCCTCTGTCCCGATAGCTTTGACTAATCTTTCCTCGTCTTCCTCTGGATGGTAAGAGCCTGGGCAGATGGGTTGAAGGTACATATGAGCGGTCCGACATGTCTTTGTTCCCACTCGGAACCGTTTTAGCGCACTTGAGGTGGAACCACCTCTTGCCCTTGCACTGAGACGGTTCTGGAGTCCCCTGCTGCACATGCCACTCCATCTTCGATCCCCCCTTTGTCAGCTTCCACATTGAGGCCCACACACCCACTTCACTCTGTGTCTCCTAGTTCTCGACGCTCGCTTGATAGTGATTTCTTGGTGAACCGGAAAGCTCATGAGGGCTAGTTGACTCCGAGACCCCATGTAGCAATTGGTACATCTCCCATGACTGCTATTCCTCCTTGACTAGTGAGTTTTGACCATCATCTAGGGAGGGGGGAGGGGCATTTCGACTATGAGTTCTCTCGCTTCTTTGGCATGCAGGAGGGATTGGACCCCTTCTACCATTCAAATTCATACAAAAGCTCTTGGTTCTTGCACCCATATCACTTTGGACTTGGTAGTTGCTTTCTCCTTCCCCTTCTGTGGGGCCTCATAACCTGATTGGTCCTTGGGGGGGAGGCATTGCATTTTGTTTGTGCCCAGGTGATTGAGTTTTCGCATCACCTTGGTGAGTTTGATCATACAAATCTATTCATCCGAGCATGGGATACAATGCAGTTCATGTTCATTGGGTCTTTAGAAGAGTACGTGTTCAATGTTGTATAATTCATGGGTTCAAAACGTTAAATATATGGATTCTAAAGGTTAGAATATGATGTATGTTTGCCTTGATTTAGCCCTTGAATTATCCTTGGAACATGCTTTGAACCTTTGGGTGAAACCCTTGAGATATTTATTCATATGAGCTCCCAATTGAATGGTTGGAACCTTAGGCTTGATTTATCTTAAGGTGTGAGAACCTTAGTCTTGGGAGAAGCTTCTCTAGGAGCCACCTTGTGTGTACATGAGAGAAGAATCCTAATTTGATTTAGAAGGCATGTGATAGACCTTTCGAAATTATAAGGCATGTGATCACCCTTGGGAAAGTGTCCACATGAGGGCCACTTGGCCGAAACCCAAGGACATGCCCTTGGCCTAGAGGTATATATATATATGGGTGGAGTTGGATGGGTTGGATGGGTGGATATGTGCTCTCTCTCTTAGGACTGTGGTCTTGGTAGTTAGATTTGTAGATAAAAGCTGTCTTGGTTATACAACATTGGTATACAAAGCTAGGCTTTGATTTTCTTATAGCTATAAGATCTTGAATCGAATTCGCGAGAAGATACTCCAAATTGTTCACATGAGAGTATCCCATACTCGAAGCTGTCGTTAATTCTCATAAGCAAAAGTTTGTATTGTGTGACCCCCCTCTATCTCCTTGATGCACTAGGTGGCACTTTGCACATTTGTTGGGCACTTGAGACGCCTATTGTGGTGGACGGATTGGGCTGGCAATCTGCCTGCCCACCGAACCCTTATGTGCGAATTTGGTGGCATCTCGAAACAGATATGGACACCAGAGCCCACTTTGAAGTATTTAAGTGCAGTTATATGTCCATGAAAATGTCGACCGGTTCTACCTTCATGTGCTAATTGAAGAATAGATTCTGTCTCATGTGGTTGGAGACATTTTCTCTACATGCCATCAAGAGCTATCTTATAGAGGGTCTCCCTTACCATAATGAAGCTTTTACTTTTCAAAGGTAGCCTACGCTTTTCTACTGAGTTGATCTTGAAGGAAATTAGGAGTTTAATCAGGTTATCATACCACACTGGTGATACGTTCACCTTATATATTTGACTATTTGGAAAATCGTCTTCCACTCCTGTAGTTTCGTGAAGAGGGTCTCTGATGCGGGAGAGGTGATCTGCAATGACTTGTTGTCTTCTCCTTCTCTGTACAATTTCAAAGTCAAATTCTTGGAAGAGAAGCAACCATCTCCACACTTGTCCTTCCACTTGTGGTTTATTTAATAAGTACTTTAAAGCTTGATGATAAGTGATTATTGTAAAGGTAGTCCCTAGTAGATAGTGTCTAAAGTTTTTGAGGGTGAAGACAATGGCTAAGGCCTTCTTTTTTGTGGTGCTATAATTTTTCTCCGCCTTCGAGAGAAGCCTACTCACGTAATGAATTGGTTGGTCTAACTTGTGAATTGTGCTTGCTTGAGTGAGGATGGCTCCTATCGCATACAAACTTGCATCTACATGTACATGAAATGTTGTGGACCAATTTGGTGAGATGAGTATAGGTGCAGATGCCAACCTTTGTTTCAAATATGTGAATGTGGCCTCTTCTTCTTGAAACCATTAGAAAGGGAAGCTCTTGCTAGTGAGAAGTGAGAGTGGTCGTGCTATCTCGGCATACATGCGTATGAATTTTCGATGATACGTTGTGTGTCCTAGGAAACTCTGAACTTCTTTGGCATTTATTGGTCTTGGAAGTTTGAGAATTGAAATTACCTTATTAGGATCACGAGTCATTCCCTTGGCAGAAACCACATGCCCAAACAGAGTGCCTTGAGTCACCGAAAGTGACACTTGTTAGGGTTAAGTTTCAAACATGTTCCTCTGCATCGCTAAAATACTTGCTCTAATTGCTTTAAATGTTTTGGTACATTTTCTATTGTAGTAGTACATGCTGCCCCAAAAAACATTGAAAAGTCATCCATAAAAATTCTCAAGAATTTGTAGAAGCAATTTGTTGAAAATAAGATATATTGCTCTGTTGAAAATGGTTGGTGCATTCCTAAGACCGAAAGCCATTTTTGTGTAAATATACGTTCCCCAAGGAGTAATTAAGGTTGTTTTTGGTTGATCTTCAAGACGGATTTCGAGTTGGTTGTATCCAATGAAACCATCCATGAAGTTGTATAGTGCGTGCCCTGCCACATGTTCAATCACTAGTTCAAAAAAGGGTGTGGGGAATCCATGAGGGATAGTTACCTTATTTAGTGCTTGAAAGTCCACACAAACCCTGATTTTATTGGGCTGCTTCTTATGAGCAATGACCATAGAAGTCAACCATTTTGAATGTTCCACAGGAATTATGATACCTTCTTCCATTTTCTGGATTTCCTTCTTGACTGCATTTGCATATTTTGGATTTAATCTATAGATTTTACCTCTAATTGGTCGAGCCTCTGCCACAAGAGGGATAGTGTGTATGCCCAACTCTTTTGGTATTCTTGTCAAATCTTTATAGTTGTGTATGCCCAACTCGTTCGGTATTCTTGCCCATGCGAATACATCCTTAAAATTGTTCATGAATGTTGTTACCCTATGAGGAGTAGAGGGTGGCTCCACCACCAGCTTGTGAGTAGAAGATTTTGTGGATTATCTTCTCTTCCTAGGTTGAATTCCTTGACATGCTCTATAGTTGCCCCTTCTTATTCCTTGAACAACATCCCTTTGGTGAAGGAAGGACTACGTTAATGGT
This sequence comes from Ceratopteris richardii, assembly GCA_020310875.1. Taxonomy (NCBI): domain Eukaryota; kingdom Viridiplantae; phylum Streptophyta; class Polypodiopsida; order Polypodiales; family Pteridaceae; genus Ceratopteris; species Ceratopteris richardii. The sequence goes on along the minus strand of CM035430.1, from coordinate 69,787,168 downwards.
GATTTCCTGCTCCTCTTGCATCCATCCTACTACTCCTCTTGCATCCATCCTACTACTCCTCTTGCATCCATCCTACGGGGACCTCTTCCAACAGAAATATGGTCTTTGCTATCTTTTCTTGAATTTCGCTATCTTCAATTTTTTTTGAAACTTTACCTCTTCTGAAGTCTTTAGCGAGCTCTCCTAGTACTATAGACTCCACCATAGGTTCATCTTCTTCTTCCTTCCTGATTGCTATTGTAAAGCATGAAACGTGATTAGTCTCTTCAATCCAATCCATGATGTCATTTAGATCTTTCGTAGATAATTCTTCTGCTATATCGTTATGTTCTTTGACTTCCTCCTTAATGTCAAGTCTTTTACCTTTAGATGACTCCAATTTTGTATGAAGCTCACCTGATGCCCATTGGGCCTCCTGGCCAACCATAGGAGTGTCCCAAGGAGGATAAGCTGCCCATTCAGGTGCCTAGTTTGGAGGCCCTTGAGCCGAGAATGGAGCCTAGGCCTCAGGAGTCCCCCAATTCTGTGGTGCCCAAGATGGTGGCAAATTCCTCTCCCATGTGTCACAAGGTGAAGGCGCCCGACTTCCATATCTGCAAGAATTTGGAGGTGAAGGTGCTCGGCTTACATGTCTGCAAGAATTTAGAGGTGAAGGCACCTAATTGGTACTAGGAGGTGGAGATGCCCAACTTGTACTAGGAGGTGGAGATGCCCAATTTCCATTTTTGGGAGGTGAGGGTGCCCCTTCTTGTCCTGATGTTTCTACATTCTCAAGAACCCATGGTGGGAGTGGTGTGGTCCAAATGCTTGCTCCTTCTTGTTGAGTTAGCTCTTTCTCTTCTCTACTATTATCCTTGTTGCGTTCCTTTGAAATTTGCTCTGGGTGGAGAACAAGTTGAGAAGTTCCTAGGGCTTCATCCATTCCTCCTTCCATTTGGAGCTACATCATCACTTTATCTCGTCCTGCTATCCATAAGGTGTCACTACCCAGTCATGTACATCTCTATTGTGGCATAGCCATGGCCTCCCTGTAAGGAGGGAAATCCTCCTTTTACCTTTGGAAGTGCTATCACCACAAAATCCAACACAAATTTTAAATTTTGAATAATGACCTCTACCTTTTCCAGTATGTCCACTGGGCTACCTTGCTTTGATCTGCCAACGACATTGTAAAATGTGCAGTTTTAGTTCGTCTTAAGTTTAGCAGTGTCATTGTGTATTGAGGCATAAGATAAATACCAGATCCCCCATCTACTAATACTTCACCAAGGAAGTTCCCCTAATTTTTACAGTCAATTTGGGACTCTTGTAGTCCATAAGAGGTGCCATTCTAGATAGCTCCGAGCTATAAGCTCAGGGCATGGGCATGTGATTAGATATTAGTGTGGTGGAGCCTTGCCCACCACTTAATATGGTGCCAGAGCCTAGTCCATTTATGGCAGCCATTACCTCTCCCTTGAATCCATGACTTATAGCCAACAAGTTATATAGAGATACCTATTGGTAAGCGTTTTGCAAGACTTGAATTGTAGTTGGAAGGCCTTCTTGGTTGTTCCCTGAAGTAGCTCCATTGTGAAACTGCCTCAGGTCCTCCTCAGATACTACATAGGCCTTGTCAATAACGTGTTTGAGAGAGTTTTCATTTTTGCTCATTTCTTTCAGTGAGATCGTCTCCTTGTCCTTGTTGCCCTTCGCTTTCTCAGGAGATTCATGCTCTATTACCTTTCTCCCTTTGTCCTTATTTTGAACAGCTAGGTCTGTTGTTTCCCTGGCTGCATCCTTCAAAGCTGCCTTTTGCTTTCGTGCCCTAGTCATAACTCCGGGAATCTCCTCAAGCTGGACTACTCGGGCACTTGGAAATTCAATGTTGCCCTCATTATTAGTAACCGTGATCATGTGCAGGGGGCAAGAGTTCCTTGTGTGCTTGTGAACGGAATTGACTTTGGGCAGTCCTTTGTGTAATGATCCCTAGTCTCTGGACAGTTTTTGCATGGTGGGGCATCTTCCGGAGACGAGGCCTACCTTCTTTCCTTTGGTGTCCTTGACTGGTGTAAAACGTCGTCACAGAAGGTGTTCTTGTGGATGGTATGGGTGGTTGCCCTAACAAGGAGGATTGAGTTGCACCTACCCATTGAGCTGCTGCTGGTTGTCTTGGCACCATATTTTGGTTTCCAAGACCCTTCAAAAAATAACAGTCCTTGAGGCTTGGCCTCGTGGCCACCCTTCCACAAAATTGGCATGTTAATCTCCTTGGACACTCTTTGGCTATGTGTCCTTGAGTAGTACAGAGAGAGCACCATAGTCCACCTCTTACCTCCTCTTAGTGTTTTCAGCTCTTTGAGCTCTTGTCATATCTGAGCAAGACTTTGGAGGTACTTTTCTTCTTCCGAGTTCTTTTTAAATTTTAAGGCTTCTAGCTCCCTTCTTAAGGCTGACACGACATCTTCACCTTGGGAAGGAGTCTTACTTGGTTGAGTTTCAAAGTGAACCCTAGCGGCCTCAATCCTAGTAGCTGCTGCTTCGAGCTCTCTTAAGAAGGCATCTGGCCGCAAAAGCTCTCTGAGTTTTTGTTGTGTGGACCTTGGCAAAACCTTCTCCACCCATTTCTTGATGAGGAAGTCTCCCGGTGCATTTGGTAGTCTTGCCACTAGTGACCTTGCTCATGTCATAAGCTTTGAAAATGACTCACCCGCATGCAAAATTAGATTCTCAAGCTCATCTAATGTCCTTTCTGTGGAGTTACCTGACTGGAATGTTTCTGTGAATTTGATCCTTAATGCTTCCTATGTTTGGAAGGGATTGAATTTATCAATACTATCCAACAAGCATAGTTAGTAAGGTACGATCCGTACGATTCGTACCGTACGTATTAGTACGGTACTACGTACGTACCCTAAGATTTGGGGCTTCCCGTACGATATTCGTACGTTCATAAGGTACGATTTTTTTTTTGGCTGAAAATAATATATTTTATATTTGAGATGATAAACATCATGTTTATGAATAACATACATCAAAATAAAGGTAAAAAACTTCATTTAGCTATATTTAATCATGTGGGATATTGTCGTCATATCGAGGAATTGGATATATCAATATCTACTTAGAAGTTAAAACTTAGAACTTAGAAGTTAGTACTATCATTTATGATTTATGTTAAAAACAAAAATCATGCTATCAATTTTCAAACTTCATTCATGACACATGTACATACTACATACGTCTAGATTCTACATGATACCATCATACCAAAATGATAAATCTAGCTTCAAATCATAACAAAGTTTCAAACATGATCATCGTGATTCATGAATCATCACCAAGAATACATGAAGTAACAAGATGATAAGTCATAAGTCTAGAGTGATGAATAGTAAATATTAAAAAACTAAAAGCCAATGAAAAACATCATCAATCATCATAATGTCCAATGTCAATAAAGTGTCAATAAAGTGACATGATACATCAATCACTCATCATCCATCTCATCAATATCACTATCATCAGAATTCTCATCAAGAGAATCGGATGATGTCATCTCATAAGTAGATGATGGTGGTGTGGGAGGATCACTGATAAGGTTCCCCTCATCATCAAAATGCGGGGATAGTGGAAGCTGCTGCAGCGATGATAATGTACTCCTCTGCCTCCTCGTGTATGTACTAGCCGGTGCTCGACTAGTGCTAGCTCCATCCCCGTGTGAAGTGGTTGATGCACGCCGGATAATCAATCCCTTCCCGCGACCACGGACTCCTCTGACCCTTCTTCTGCTATGGCCCCTTGTTTGCCTCACATCTATAGAGCAAAGCTCTCTATATAGATCGGCAAAAAGAAGCTCTTCCTCATCTTGAGGCACATCATGTGATGGAAGAGGAGTGTCTTTCACGGAAGGCCAAAATTTGTCCACATTCACCTAAACAAAAAAGAGAATCAAAACATGAATTAGCATAACATGGAAGCCTACAACATTGAAAGCTGAAATTTTATGCAAGCAGCAAATGATAAAGCTACTTACTTGTTTGAGAGTCTCCATGTTAGGGATATTTTGTAGCATCTTAAGATTTGTACGACAATATATTAACTTTTCCATTTGATGAGGACTAAGTCTATTCCTCACCTTTGTGTGGATGAGAGAGAAAGCACTCCAATTTCTCTCACATGCACCGGATGAGCAATCTTGAGATAACACTTTAAGAGCATATGTGAATAATGTAGTGAATGCAAAACCAAAATTTTGCCACCAAAAGAGTGGTTTTACCATTGATTCTCTATCCCAACATGTAGGAAAAAGAAAGGCAGGATTTCCCCTCTCATCCATATAACAATTAATTTGCTCCAACATGTCATTATGTAGATGTGTGGGAACTACACGTGACATATATTGAAGACGATCCGATAATAACTCCACATCATCATATAATCGGGTGCTTTTGAATGCCGGATGCAATAAACCTGCAAACCCATGGATAGGCCGATGCATCCATGTCCATCTTCTCATTGTTGCCTAAAAAAAAAGAAAGAGGGTTAAATATTAAAATTTAATAATAAGAATGAATTATGAGATGAAAATTATAATACACCCACACACACACACACACAAACACACACACACACACACACAAACACACACACACACACACACACAAACACACACACACACACACACACACACACACAAACACACACACACACACATCAAAATATCTTACCTCAAGTACTTCATCTCTTTGCTCCTCGGTGACAAGAGTGCATTCCCTTATCTCTTGCATAGCTCTTCTCATGATATGGATGAGAAGACCGAGAGTAGCACCTTCACAATCCGTCATGCGTAGAGCTTTGTAGATAGGTGTGATGACACCTAAAATAGCTCTCACACCATCCCAAAAGCTCTCATCCAAACATAACCTTTGCATGCTTTTTGACTCCTCCGATGTGCTCTCGTCCCACTCGATCCAAAAGGTAGATACCACCGTTTGTCGTAGAGGCACTTTCACTTCAAGCAACCTTGAAAGGACAATCCACATGTATGCAAAGCGTGTGGTGGCGGGCTTCTTTATTTCAAGCTTGCTATGCTCTCTAAACATAGCCAACACTTTCACTTTTTGTGTGAAAAATGTAACTATGTTCGAGGCTTGTAGTGTGCAAGCTTTCACCCATGTTAGCTTTCCAATATCCTCCATGAGCAAATCAAGACAATGAGTTGCACATGGAGTCCACACAATATGTGGATACTCACCCTCCAAAAGCTGCCCCATATGCCTACAATTGCTTGCATTATCGGTGACAACTTGCACTACATTTGATGAACCCACCTATGCATAAAATCCATAAATTAGTGTCAAAATATCAAAATGAAATTAAAATAAAATAAAAATTTAAAACTTACTTCTTCAATGGCCTTCTTGATATGCCGATAGATGAACACTCCGGTTGTCTTCTTTCCCTTCTTTCCAACCTCAACGGCACGTAGGAAAAAAGTACCAATAGGGCATGACACAAGAATATTAATTATGCCTCTATTTTTTCTATCTCTCCATCCATCCGAGAGGATAGTGCATCCATACCTAAACCATTTCTCACGCATAGGGGCAAGTGAGAGATCTATTCTTTTCTTCTCCTCATCCATCTTGGTTGTCCTCATATCGGAGTAGCTAGGTCCACTCCATCCTTGGCATGGACCCACTTCACTAATTGCTTTCACCATAGTCTTCCATTGGTTTGAATTAAGAAGATTAAATGAGAGATTTTCCATAATTACCGTTCTTGCAATCTCTATGTCGGCTATCTTTTGTTTCTCTTTGATCCATGTGAGAGAGGACCTTACATGCCCGGGAGCTTGCCCTAATCCACTTTGCCTCATTGATTGTGACTCCCTTTGTAATGGTGATTGGGAGGATGAACCAACATTTGAGTCATGAAAATGTGACTCCTCTTCATGTGAAGAAGTAGAGACCGTTGCACGAGAAGAATGGCTTGCATATCCTCTTACCGATGTAGGTAATGTGCTAGGAGATCCCATCATTTTTTGCCTAATCTCGGATGCAATATGATCGGGAATTTCCTTGCATGCGGCCACTTGCCCTCCAAGCTTGCTTATGTGTTGAAGTAGCCTTGTGGCCCCGCTTGTGTATCGCTTGCCACAATATTTGCAAGTCCAATGATGGGAATTGGACTTCTTTGTGTCTTTCTCCACCCCAACACAATGGAGATCAAAAGCCTCATGCTTTTCTCTCACCATGTTGCTTAGAGAAAGGCTAAAGCTGAACTAGAAGAGAAAGGTTTGAAGCGAGCTTGAGAAAGCTTGATAGAGCTTGAGATAGAGCTTGAGAGAGGCTAGAGCTTGAGGAATCTTAAGTGTGTATGTGTGACATGTGTGTTTGAAGATGGGCTTAGGTAGTAGACTCGTGAGCGAGCGGCTGCAGAAAAAACCCGAAAGCGCAAATGAACAGAAGTGAACCGAACGAAGAAGTTAGAAGTTCTTTAGGTCTTTTTTTTTTTCGGAAAAAAAATTCGTACGAACCCGTACGAATACGTACCGTACGGTACCTTGCAAAAAATACGTACGAACGTATTCGTACGCGTACGATTAGCAACTATGCCAACAAGTATGCTTTTTCGTGTGTGTTTTGATGTCATGCAGTACATTTTCGTCATTCATCGGAAACATACATTAGTAGGGATGGTTGGAGTTGGTGCAACTATCAATGTGTTGATGAAAACTCTGGTCTTCATTGAAGATATCTAGTGTTTTTGCTGCTTGCCTTGTCATAACTTGACCTCCTCCAAATAATGAACAAACTTCATTGCACATTTGAAGCATGATTGTCCTTTTTATGAGGGTTGATCTGAATTACGATTTGGTATTTGATGGGGTGAAATGATGTTCATTGGGCAAGTATTATATATGGTTTTTATTGCTCTCTTTAAGTATTTCAAGAATATGTGATTCATTCCTTATGTGTTGATGATCATTCTAAAATTGTCCTATGATACAAACTAATCATAATGTTTGTGAATATATACAATGAGAGTATTTTTTTACTCTAAAAAATATACAGCTTGAATTTTTCAATATCGATTGGCTCTAAATGGGGTTCAAATCTTCATGACCAAGTGTCATTTTTGAGTAGGTTGTCATACTCAGCTTGCATTGCTGCATTCCACTTGGACTCTTTTAGTGCATCCTATATAGTTCTGAGTTCTTTCATGGATTTCATGATTTTTGCCATAAGTTCCATATTAACATTGTGATGTGAAGCATTATGTTGGTCCCCAATTCTATTTGATTGATGCAATCCATCTCAAGATGACTTTGGAGCATCTATTTGAGGATTGCGATCATCAAAGGGTTGTTGTTCCCAAAATAGAAGTCTTATAAAGCTTTCTAGTGTGACATGTGGCCATCATGCACACTAGATCTAACACCTAAGTGGGAACCTTACACACCAAATGATAGCCCATCTAGATCGACATCTAACACTCTCTCCCCTTTCTAAAGATCATTGTCCTCAATGATCAATGAAGGAAGTACTTGAGAACTAGAGCTTCTAATTCCCAAGTACAATCTATAGGTGATAATCCTTTTTAAGATACTAGATTCTCATAGATGTCACAGTTCCTCAACCGTTTTTGTCTCCTAGGAGAATGGTATGTGCTGTCACTTTCTTGGAAATAAACAACATCTTCTATCTTTTTGGCTTTAAGGTATGTTTTTGCTTTACTTCAACAATTGCATCAGCTTATAGCTATTTTATAGCAGTCGTTGCAGCTTTTATGATAGTTACATTTCCTATTTAGCAAACCTTCATTGCCTTAGTGCACTTGAGCTTATCTGAAGCCCAAATTATATTCACGTAGGCTTTTTAGTTTTCTTATCCTGGATTATGGTGGTTTTATTTGACAGCATGAAGTTCAAACATGTGGAAATCAATGTGAGTAATTGTTTTTTTGATCCAAAAGTCTCCCGAGGGTTTTCGTGAATCCAAAGCACAGAAACACTTTCAGTGCAGCAGGATCTGTCTAAACATGTTTGACATTATAGCTAGGATTGTTTGATATTTTGTGTAGTTAGGATTTCGGTTGCAATCTGATCATTATCATGATACTCTGGTGACTAAAATTTCTCGAATATTTATTGATGTATAGATAAATGTGATGATTCTTCCAAAAGTTAGTTCCTTTCCTCATTCTTGTTTGATTGTTTCTCTTGTGTGCTCTTTCCAAAGCTCAGAAGTACTCTATTTCATGGGTATCGAACCTTCTTTCATTTTTCTACTTGTGACAATGAAACTTGAAATTAAAATCTTATCTATTCTCTGGTGGAAAAACAACTCAAGGGGAAATTTAATAAAGGGGACTGTCAAAGTAACTTGATCTTTCTGTTATAAGAGGAGGGAGCAAATGTAACTGTATTCAGAGATTATTTTTCTAGCATCTTAACATACATGGCCAGTGCTTTCGGAGGTCATTTGGTTGCACACACTTATAAATTGTTTTCATTCATGAATATTGGGTTCCACAATTACAGATATTGCCAAGACAGAGGTGGTGCAGTTTGTGCATGTTAAAGATACGTGAAAGATAATTTGTAAACTATTTTTGTGTGATAGGTCAACACACGGATGTGTGAGGTTTTGCAAGGAGAGGGGATAAAGCATGTAAAATGGAAGTCAATTATTGTTGGAGATGTTATAAGGGTCCGATGCAATTCTGAAATTCCAGCTGACTTACTATTTCTGTCATCATCAGATCCACAAGGTTAGTATCCCAAAAATGTGAATGAAATAATCTAACAAAGAACAATATTTCATGTACTGATATGTTATATGATAATGCAACTTAGATTACAGAACTTGCAAAAATTTAGAGGGAATAAATGTTTGGTTCTTTGGCTAGCTAGGAATGTGGCTATTTTGATAGCAATATTTTGTTCATGTATGCTTTATCCATGAAGTTTTTTAAAACTTGTCTTTCCACTCATATAGATCATCGTAAGGATGACCAAAGAGAACATGTACGTTATCTTTCTGATACTGTGCTATACCTCAGAATCTGCAATCATGCGTGGATACTCTTCATATGTTTTCTGAAGGTTTTCTATTGCATATCATTGCAAAAATTCCAAAATAATTAGTATTAATTGTCCCAACTTCTAAGAGCTTCCTTGATATGGTTAGAAAGTGGTGGAAGGCTCAGTTTTCAGATCTTTATTGGAGACACAAAGTTATATGCAAACAATAATTTTCTTGGTTGTTGGAAAAGGTATTGGTCAAGAATCAAGATCGCCAAGCAGAATCCTACAGAATGCCCATGTGTTGTTACATTATGAATGAATAGAGCATCTTGTTCCATATTCGCTGTACTGCTTGTTGGTTTTCGATTGGGATGGTCCAACACAAAGCCATTCTTTGATGCATTTAAAACATTTCTATGGTGAAGGAAGGATTGATCTCTTGGTCCTTGTGCGTGCGACTCTCTATTCAGGCCAAGGAACATGATACCTAGGTATTATAGACATTATACATATACTTGAGGTTAAGCTTATATGATAGACCTTGTCGTACCATGTAAAAAGGAAAGTGGGATGTAAATAACTCGAGCAAAGTCTTCTCTCATGTCAGTATCAAAATCATGTCCAAACATGTTAGGACATTTTGTATCTTCATTGGCCTCTAAATTAGGCACAATTAAAAGAGTTAAGATTAGGGGAGATCCAATTGTAGAAGGGAGACCCCTAGACTCCATTTTGAAGAGGAAAAAATGAATGCGTAATCTCCCAAGGCACCTTCTACTCAAGGGGGTTCTCCTTACTGCTCAGGCACACACCAAAAAAACAGCAGTTGGTTGGTTGTGCACCTTATTGAAGATTTAGAACATCACTGATTCTAGGACTTCCTTCAAAAAAATATCACATGAGATGCTACCAGCTTATTTGTAGAAACCATTCTAACAAGAACAAACAATGACTTGAAATAAAAGCAACATTACATAGACAAGAATATTTCACTTCTTCCAATACAAGATAATCTGATGACTAATTACATGGACAAGACACAATAGCATAACATAAAGAGATGGAAAATTAAGGAGGAGAGTGCCAACTCGTTGCTCCGCGATAAAAAGAAGACATCTTTTCAGCTTAGGAACTTGAGAACTTGTAAGTCAGGCAGTGGAGCTACCCTTGCTCACAACTCCACCTGTTGTAGTCAAGTGCCCCACCCACTCCTTCACACAGATCCCAATTCCATGCTTCAATATGCTATCCACCCCTTGGAAGCTGGAAGGGACTCCCCCCTCTACACATATGTAGAAGTCTTGTGTCTGTGTCTCCTCTTTCTGTCTATATCCTTGATTCCTTCCCTTGATGGAGAGGTCTTCTTATATAGTTTTTTTGGGACTGGTAGGAGTTGAAGGGTAGAAGTTTCTCCTCTTTGCAGGCTCGCTGACAATTCTGGCACTCTGGAAACTTCCTTCTCTGGTCTACTTTTCCTCGTCGTCACTGTCTTCCAAATTCTGGTATTTGGCTGGCCGTCCTCCATTGGTGCCGTCCACCATCCATGAGTCCTCCACGTGCAAGTGGCTGAAAATTTAGTCCATGACAAGTCTTAGGGAATTTAGTCGTTTTTCTTGGTAGACTAAATCAGAAGTAAATATATAGACTACTTTACGAAAAAGGGGCAACTTTTGACGTAAGTAGACTAAATTCATAAAAATGGGCAACTTTTGGAGTAAATCTGCTAAATTTGTAAAAAAGGGTAATTTTTGAAATGAGTCGATTAAGTTTGTAAAAATGGTCAAATTCTGAAATGGGTCAATTGACCAAGGACTTTGGTCAACTTGGGAAAATAGGTGATTTGGAAAATAGGCCAACTTGGAAAAATAGACAACTTGGGAAATTAATGAACTTGGGAAATTAATCAACTTGGGAAATTAGTCATCTAGAAAAGTAGGCAACTTGGGTAATTTGGAAAATGGGAAAAATAGGCAACTTGGGAAATGGGTCATTGGAAAAGAAGGCAACTTGAAAAATTGGTGCAACTTGAAAAATGGGCAACGGAAAAAAATAAGCAACTTGCAAAACTTGTTGATTCCTCCCTTCTTGATGAGCTCTCAGAGCACTAAGCAGGGGAGAGAGAGAGAGAGAAAGAAAGAAAGAAAGAAAGAAAGTGTTTTTACGTCTATTAGGAGGCCGAACTCGGCCTATGAGACAAATCGATGTACATGGGTGTATCTTCTGTCAATCAGAAAAGATAAAAGTGCTGAAAAGAAACTGGTTAAGCTGATATAGATCTCCGTAGTATGCGTGTGGGGATACCCATGAAAATGGTGGGGGGTGTATGGAGTGCGATATCTATGATAGTCTATATGCAAAAGGGTAGTACAACAACCATGAGAATGCATCTAAAACGACTACTAGCTCCATCCTGTGCTAGTGGGTGGGTGTAATATGTGATACATAGGTGGAGGTGGAGTCAGGGCCACCCTGATGGCTGCAACGGGATCGGCCATCATCTGGGATCGTCTCTCCTCCATGGCGCGATGGTCACAAGCCTGGATCTCCGCAATCCGGTGTTGGTGAAGTCTCGGGGCCCGATATCCTATAGCACGGGGTCGTCTCCTAGCTCGAGATATCTGAGCCTGCTGAAGAGTCACCCCGCTCGGTGTGTGGGCTGAGGGGGGGAGGGCTGCAGCACGTCGTGGAATAAAGAAGTCAGTGAGCTGGCTCTGTCTCCCTCCTGTGTGGAGTGCTACAGTAGGCTGGAGTAGGGAATCTCTGTGACTCTGTATCTCTAGTAAGAATCGCCCGAGCTGTCGCTGGTCTCTAGAGTCCATGATCTCTCGGAGGGTGGGCTGCCCTGCAAACAGAGTCTCGTATCTGCCTCTGATGCCATCATATGCGCTACATCTGCATACAAAGTGCTCCTCATCCTCCATCTCTACTCTGCATACTCTGCATATCCGCTCCTCTCTGGGAATGTCTGCGGCTCTGCCCGTCTCAATCTCGAGTCGGTGTGATGAGACTCTCAGCTGGCCAATCGCTACCCTCGAGCTATGAGGCATGTGAGTATCCATGTAGCGTGGTCGCTGGATGAAACCGTCAGCTAGTATGTCTATGAACTGGTCTCGATAGTGCGATAGTCTCGATCCCATGTGTGGTGTGTGCCATGTCTGACTAATGTAAAGCTGCCAGAGATCCTGTCTGAGCACAACATTCCTCTCACGACGAGAGAGGTGGATGTGAGGTGAATCTGGGTCATACTGAAAAGGCGGCAATCTGTCCATATCAAGTCCATGACTATCAAACCAGACTCTAACCTGAGTGTACCAAGCTCTCTCATATCCTGACTCTGATATCTGTATAGATGCCTCAAGAGCTCTGTGTGTGAGTCTATCTGTAGGGAGGTCCCTAATCCTCTGAATAAAGCAGATAGTCTGGAATAGTGCCTCTACTGCCATGGGTGGTGCAGCTAGCTCTGCCCTCATGATGTCATGTGGCACCGACTGTTTCCCACGAAATAATCGCGAGATCATACGTACCTGTGGCCTCTCGATCGCACTCCACTGGGTGACTGTGAGACCTGGGGCCCAAACCGTCGCGGCATACATCATAGCTGGTCTGACCAGTGTGTCAAATAGCCAGCCCTTCGTGCGGGGCTCCTGGAAGTGTGCTTGGTGACATCTCCGCTCTAACATGGCTAAAGCTGCATATCCGCGTGTGAGTCTATCGGTGGCTGCCTGTCTCATGCTGAAGGGGCCAGGCAAGCTCGTGAATGTGACTCCGAGATAGACATAGGAAGTGACCACCTCAATCTGTCCACCACCAGCTCTGAATCCTGCTCCATTCCTCACCATGGGGGAGGTGTGGAAGATCATGACCTTGGTCTTGCCAAGGTTTACTGTCAAGCCCCTCTGTGTACAAAACTCATCCAGGGCCTCAAGGTGGCGCTGTAATCCCTCGGGTGACTCTGAAATCAAGACAATGTCATCGGCATATAATAAAATGTGGACATGTGTACCTGCGAGGTCTGCACCCTCTCCTCCAGCTCGGAGAATGTAGTCCTCAATCTCGTCAATGTAGAGACCAAATAGAGTGGGAGAGAGTGGGCAGCCTTGCTTAACACCGATGGTGCTAGCAATGGCCTCAGACATACCTCCTGGACACCGTACCCTCCCAGTCACCTGCTCATAGAGTGCATAGATGGCCCAAATCATCCCTGATGGTACTCCCAAGCTCTGGAGGCGCTGGAAGAGCCTCTCTCGCGGCACCGTATCAAAAGCTTTGCGGAAGTCCACAAAGCAGCAATATAGCCTCTTCTTCCGCATCCTTGCCCCATAGAGAGAGAGAGAGAGAGAGAGAGAGAGAGAGAGAGAGAGAGAGAGAGAGAGAGAGAGAGAGAGAGAGAGAGAGAGAGAGAGAGAGAGAGAGAGAGAGAGAGAGAGAGAGAGAGAGAGAGAGAGAGCCTTAGAGACTAGTCACTAGAGTCTAGAGGATAATTTTACACACACATACAAGTTTACAGCAATCAACCATCATGCCTAGAGCTAAACAAGACTGTTGGCTATATGTCACGAGCCAAGGAAAGCTTGGAAAAGGAGGTAGTGAGGGATGGACCTGTAATGTGTGTGGGTACAAAGGGACAAGAGGGGCTGATAGAATAAAAGCACATTTAGCACGTTTTGAAGGTATAGGTGTTGGTCCTTGCTCTAAATCAATGCCAGAGAAGATGAAAGAAGAGCTTTTGGAATGGGTTGGAGCATGGGAAATGAGAAGAGGGGTTAGAGCATGAGCACAAACACATAGTAGTGCACAGAGCTCTATTCCTCAAGGACATTCATCCCAAGCATCTCAAAGGGAGTT
>CM035430.1:69755810-69760810 GCA_020310875.1 Ceratopteris richardii | reverse complement strand
TATAAACATATATATATATATATATATATATATATATATATATATATATATATATATATATATATATATATATATGTATATATATATATATATATATATATATATATATATATATATATATATATATATATATATATATATATATATATATATATATAAGCATTATTTATTTATTTATTTATGGAATTATTATTTTTTATTTATTTTTTTAATTTAATTTCTATTTTTATATATTTTTATTTTTATTTTAATTTTTTTTAATTTATTATTATTATTATTTACTTTTTAAGTTTTTTTTAAATTTATTTATTTATTTTTTATTTTTATTTTTATTTTTATTATTTTTTGTTTTTTTTGTGTGTGTGTGTGTGTGTTCGTGTTCATGTGAGTGTGTGCACATCTCTTTTTGTATTGGTTTTCTTTCTTGGTTGTATTTTTCATGTCTTCTATTGGTCTTAAGTCTCTTGCTTTTGTTTGTTATTTTTTCCAATGTGTATGTGTTTGTGTTTTCTATCCTGAGTTCGTAAGTTTGGATAACTCTGAACTTATGAAGGTATATATCAAAGTCACATAGCGGACATGCAAATCTTTTGATTTTCGTCCAAGTTGTGACCAGCTGTTTGTGCTTATTGGAAATATCTTTTTAGGGTGTGCATACCCCGACAGCTAATCTCTTCATACTTGAATGTTTGGGTGTGTGAGTTTGTGATTGTGAGAATGTTTGTGTGTGTACGTGCGATCATGGGTGTGTATGTGTATGTTTGTATTTGAGTGTGTGCATGAATGTATGTGTTTGGGTTTATTTTTATTTTTTATTATCTATTTGTTTATTTATTTATTTATTTATTATTTTTTATTTTTCAATAATAATAATTTTATGTATATTTATATGTATTTTTAAAAGAATTTTAATTTTTATAATTTAATTATTATAAATAATTATAATCATTAATATATATATATATATATATATATATATATATATATATATATATATATATATATATATATATACATATATATATATATTTAAATAAATTTAGTTTTATATTATTATAATTTTTTATTTTAATTTGGTTTATTTTTTCTTAATTTGGGAATCTTTTATTTTGTTTATATCTTTTGTACTTTTTGGATTGTGTGTTTTCTATGAGTGTTGTGTTTATATGTATGTTGTTTGTGAGGTATCTTATTATTTGATTATTTTGTTCTTAAGTCCTCTCTCTCTCTCCCCTTTTTTTTTTTTTTCCCCCCTCCCTCTCTTTCTCTCTCTCCCTCTTTTATTTGGTAGGTTTGCTTTATTTATTTTTTATTTTTTGATTCAAAAAAAAAAAGAAAAAAAAAAGTGTGTCTTTTAGACCAAGGGTTCTTTGTGTAGTTTCATGAACAATTTCTTGTGGCAGAGGAAGTTAAGTAATGATTCTAGCAAAGGATCACGGGCACTTGACTGCACGTTTCGTCGATGATCCCTCAAGTGTAACAAGCAGCATTATTTAAGGGCCCCACTGCTTGGCAGCAGCCTTGCTACACAAATGGGGACACAAATGGGGAGTGTGGTTGGCACTTTCTCTAACCTAGGATCTTTGGCCTACAGGCGGGTGTTGATCTGATTTTTTGACCTGACTATACACATTTCTCATAATACTTATTCAGTGACTTCGAGTTCCAATTTTGACCAGGTAGGTGCTTCAACCTCTTCTTCAAATCTTGTTCCTTATCGTGTTTATAATAGTAGAAGAGAAAGGTTCAAATTCTTAGTTAGATCTAATTTAAATTCTTTGCATTGCTTAGATAATGGTCATATTCATTGGTCTTCTTTCAAAACGGCATTAGTTAATACTCATTACACTAATAATTCAATAAAAGCTCTTCTTCGTTTAAGGCGTTTAAGAAAAAAGCATTTGCATGAAGATAATCCATTAAGTCCAATTCATTCTTCACAAGTCATTTATGTGATCTATAATATTTACGATAGTTCATTTTTATATGTTGGTCAAACTTTTAGGACTGCATTTATTCGTTTTCAAGAGCATGTTAGAGAAGCTAGGAAAAATCATTCCAAAAGAATTTTAATTGAAAAAGTAAAACCTCTTTATGCATCCATAGCAAAATACGGTTTTGAATCGTTTCGTTGTTTTCCTATTGAACACATAGAAGGTAATTTTAGAAACTCTAAAGAGTTTTACAAAGCAGCTTTGCCTAGGGAGTTATTTTGGATGCGAACTTTACATACCTTCTTTCCTAAAGGCTTCAATTTAGAAGGAAAATCTAGCCTTCGTAAGAGTAGATCTATCAATAAGAAAACTCCTATGTTATGGCGTAGATGCCCAAAACTTTCCTCAGCTATCCAATCTTCTCAACATACAGAAATTTGGGTTCCACATCGTAATATTAATGTTTCTGTTTCCTCTCCCCATAGGTCCCTTAGTTCATGCTATAGGTTAGACTCTTCTGATGAGGATTTCCTATCATCATCTTCTAATGAACATTCGTTTAGCTCTTTGGCTGATCAATCTCTTAAGTTTAGTGATTTTAAAAGAAGATTGATTTTCTTGGATAGAATTATGCAACAAGGGTCTTTTTCTTTCAAAATCTTTGAAAAGTATAACAAAAGAGTCCTCTTTAAACTTCTATATATCTTGAAAAATTTTTCTCATGAGGATTTAAGTCTTAGAAAATCCCATAGTTTTCAACTTCGAATTCTCATATCCAAATTTCTAAAATCCTCTTGTGTTTCTCATAATCCTTTGATTTCAAGAAGAGTTTTACTAATTACTATCTTTACTTCTCCAGAAATGGATAAAGTTGGTTTGAACTCTATTTTGAAATCAAAAGAAGTGATAGAATCTCTTCCTTCTTATGTTAGAAAGCTTTGGGTCCATCCTTTGGTTACATACAAATATTTGAAATCTTTGGGTCAAAAAGCTTTCAATTACAATGATATTGGAAGAAATATGAGAGAGCAAGATAGATTGTCGATTTCTAGAAGATCTTGTTGTTGCAATAATGGTTCTTTTTCCTCTTTCGTAAACAAGGATTTGGGTCATATAGTTTCTGCCGATTGTTCTATTCTTCCTACTAGTAGCTTGAGAGAACTTTTTTCTAGAGGAACAAAATATAGACTTCATACCTCTAAGGATGCTTGCATCCTTAAAGATATAGAAAAGGGAATTGATAATTTCATTCTAAAATTTGAAGAATCTTTAGGTATTCGTGGAATTTTTACACATTGGAAATCAGTAGTAATGAAGAAAGTTTCTATGAAGGTTGATATAGCTTTAGGGAGGAATTCCCCTTCATTAGATAGCTTATTTGTAAGTGATTTGACTTCACTAAAATATTTTCATAGAAACTTTGTGATTTCTTATTTGGATAAATGTCCAAATAATTTTGTTTTTACTTGTAAAAAGTTTTATGTAGAGTGTCTTATGAAAGAAACTCAGTCCTCTACATATCAATTTTGCAATGTTTCTTCTGGAGAAGTTATTTCAAGTCATCAAGATTTTTGTAAATCTTATGGTTTCAAATTGTATCAAAATTTACCATTTTTATATACAGTTTGGAAATTCCATAAGAACCCCATCAAACCGAGATTTATAGCTGCATCTTGTAATACTTCTCTCACGGATGTTTCCAAATGGTTAAGCAATTGTTTTAAAGCCATTTTACCTACTATTCATGATATTTGGAAGGAATTACTCAAAGATGCAGATGTGCCAACTTCCTCTAGTTGGAACTTAGATAATTCTCTAGGTGTTGTTCCTATAATAAAGTCTCTCAACTCTTCAAGAACTATAGAAGAAAAATCTGTTCCTTTGGGGCTTCAAACTTTTGACTTCACCACTTTGTATACAAAGTTAGATTTGAATGATTTAAAACATAGGATTTCTTCTTTAGTTAGGAAAGTTTTCCCTTTTAAATTCACCAAAGATAGATGTAAGGCTCTTTTGGTAGAAAAATCTGCATTACATTTTGATTATTTATGGTTGAAATCCAAGTCTGTAGATATAGATAGTAAAAAGAAACGTTACACTAGAATAGTAGATGAAACTGACATTCTTCTTTGGTTACATTTTCTTTTAGAAAACTTGTATATTTCAGTTGGTAATACTTTATTCAAACAATGTATTGGAATTCCTATGGGTACAAATTGTGCTGTCTTTCTTGTGAATTTTTATCTTTTTACTTATGAATTTGAATTTATGGAAAGGTTTGTTTTAGCTAATACCTGTCCTATCATTATACACAAACTTTCTAATATTAGACGCTTTGTAGATGATCTGTTTGTTCCTGATTTTAGTTCTTTTCAAGATTTTATGTATTTAGACAATGATGCTTTTGGTGGTGGTATTTATCCCAAAACTTTTTGTGAGCTGAATTGTACTTCAAATGGTGATTCTTGTGCTTTTCTAGATCTAAAAATATTTCAGTCTCCCTTTGGTTTGGAAGTAGACATTTATGATAAAAGATCAGAACCGGAATTTGCTAGCATTAACATGATACGTATGCGTCATATTGATTCAAATATTTCTCATTTAGCAAAGTACGGCGTTATTTGCTCTCAATTGTTTAGATTTTCTCTTCTATGTTCAAGTTTGTCTTCATTTGTAATTCAATGTTGTCAACTAATTTCTTTGCTTGTTCAAAAAGGGTATTTATTCAAGAAAGTTTCAAAGAAGGTAAGGACTTTCTTACTTCGTAACAAGTTCATTTATGGTTCTTCTTCTTTTCATGTGTTCAAATTAATCATTAGTAAATTCAATAGAAAAGGGGAACACTGTATGGGTTAATGATAAGGTATTTTGTGGTTCCTCCCCCCCTCCCTCCCCCTTCTTTTTCACTCTTTATTTATAGCTTCTTCCTAGTCTTTTGTTCTTTTATGTTTATTATTATTATTATTTTAGCTATTTCTTCATATTTATTATTATTATTTTTAATATATTTTTTAAAAATTTATTTTATTTTTTATTTTTTATTTTTTATTTTTATTATTCATATAT